>JABXWE010009460.1:0-22001 GCA_014611495.1 Limonius californicus | reverse complement strand
TATTTTTAATAACAACAAGCACATCACATAAATAAACTTTTCAATTACATGAATATCGTTGGAAATCAACTTAAACTCAGAACACAATGTAAACAAACTTTACCCACACCCACAATTAGCAAAATTCGACTTTAATAGTTTACAATTTAAAATTCGGAGCAAACAATAAATACGTTCTTTCACTTTGAACACTTTGAATCGACTGAAATGCCAAAATCGGCCCAAAACTCACCTTCTACTTTAAAATGCATCAATGGCAAACCAGACACTTATCTCTACGACCATCAGATGTTTTAAAACATTTTATAATTGCAAATAACAATGTTAAAACTTTCTAAATTACAAAACAAAATTCAAATTTGTGATCTTTACAAATTTACAAAACTTTTGATACCAAATACTTCCAAATTCATGACAAAAAATGTACACATGGTTAAATATTTAAATTTAAACAAATTACATTAGATAAGATATAAAATTATGAAAAACAATTACAACACTCTAGAATGCAATGAAATACACACAAATACATCTTCCACATCTATTATTAACAATATAAATAACTAAAATTCAATTATAACCTCACAAATAAAATATTCCTTTAATTTTTATAATTTACAAATAAACAACCTAATTCACATAAGACCTTCTATTCTAATCAGGTTTACATTTGTTGTTTATAATAATAATCTCTCTTCATATAACATAGTTAACTTAATAACCAAGCTAATTAAACTCAATTTCAGGTATCATCTGGATTGCTACATCAAAAATTAGTATCCTTTTAATTATCATATAAGTGTTACTAAGCAAAAACACATCATATAAGTATAGTCTAGAATAATTACATAAATTTAGGGTAAATAACATGGCAATATATTCGTATGAACCTGACAAATAAAGCTAGTTATACGGGTCGACCAATTCAGCTGGTATGTTAAGACTACTTTCCGGAGCTTCCAGACGTGCTGCCATAACTGACAGAGATATTCGTTTGCATTCGCGTTGAAAAATATTTTTCTAAAGTTAATTGGAAACCACTTAAGAGCATGCGATTGCTTTTTTTTATTACAAAAAAGAGGTACATGAAAATTTTTTACTCGTCAGTAAATTTTGAGAACAACACAGGGCAGGGCCGTCATTAAAACCTTTATCTGAGAGCGGCACATACCCTCGCAGCGGTCCTGAATACTTCCTTACATCCACAGGATAGCGTGCGGGGGGCGCCATCTTGTCGATATCACATATGCCGTCTTGTATTGAAATCCACTGCTTCAAGAACGCATCACGAAACAATTTTAATTGAATTTCCCTTTTTAATTTGCTTGCAAAATGTTGACCAATAATAGGATCTGCTACAATTCGATCAAACACATTTACAGAATACACTCTTTGAAAATGCGCAGTTTTATCCAGCAAGGGTTAGCTTGCCCATATTAATGACAATTCTATGTTGGCTAACACTACGATTGTTACTAAAACGTGCTTCATCGGTGATGAGAACGTTCTTCACGATGTTACCGTTCAGCTTCATTTGGTCTTGAATAAACTGACAGAATTGTAACCGGCTTGGGAAAAATTTTCTTCAAGATCCTGAACTAAAGTTACATGTTTGGATAAAACTGATTTTCTCTAATGGTCCTTGAAACTGAAGGCTAGCTAATTGCTAGCCTTGAGTGAGCTCTTTGACTAATATGCGGCTATTCAGAAATAGCTTCAATTATAGCAATTAAAATTTAACTCGCTTGTTGCTCTTCTACTACTATTTTTTTTAGTGATAGCCAATTTTCCCTTAGTTCTGTTTCCAGCTTCCGATAGTAGGGCACCTTTAGCGTGGATATCTTCGACTGCATAATCTTACAGTCGCCTAAGCATTTTTACAACATTCGCCAAAGCCTAAGATTATGTCGATTTTTCTGTATTCGAATACATATTACTCTAACTTGAATATCGTTAATTGAGCTACGCTTATGCCAGTAAACTATCAAGCATTTCGAACAAATGTCTCCGATTCACAATACCGTCGGTAAAAATTTAGATATATACCTACCCCGTGATATATATTTTGGGTTGCTCATTTTTGGAACAGTAGGCTCGAACTCTCCCGCGAATCATCCTGTAGTATACCTTACATAAACAAATTTAACAAAGCGTTTTACTCCTAGCAATTGACCACACCATCTAGCAATACCAAAGTTTTTAAAACTACACTGCGGCACCTCTAAATTATACAGTATGATCAACAAAAGGGTTGGCTGTTGATAGCAAAGCGAGTGTAATTACCTAAATCATATACTTTATAACATGTACTATAATTTAATAGCAATCAAAAGTAACTTAACTTCCAAAACAATTACGATCTGTCTATATGTTTCTTAGTCTTTCGAAAGTGGGCATTTAAAAGTCTTGACAAACCTGGATGAGTTCCTTATAAGTCCTCTCAAGATATTTTAAACAGTAGTCCATACAGCTTAAAGTGTCTAACTATCAGCAAGTTATAGTTTTTGTTCTATAGCCAATTTCAAAAAAGTTATCCAGGTTTGGCAACCAATTCAAATGTCGACTTTTGCTAGGCGCGAAAGACTTCAAGGAACTTATTTCATGCAGATGTTAAATTATATATTCAAAAGTATATATTTAGAATTACAGTGTAATAGTAATTGCAGAAAGTAAACTATACTTTGATAACCATTAAATAGTTGCATATACTGTATAACTTATGTACAAACACACACACACACACACATAGCTAATCTTTAACTAACCTTTTCTTGAACATCTGTACAATATTAGAAATTTAATATACCGAGGCATATATACAGTAACGGTTTATTTTTTAAATTCACAAATTATAAATCAAATCAAACCGACTTAACTGCAATTAACCGCTTATCGAAAACTGTGAAATTACATTTTCACTTTACGTCGTATTGATTTCTTCTGGACAGACTGAACAGAAGTTGATGAAAGTTTACAATTACTTTCATTCAAATATTCGAAGTTCTGGGAATAAGAGGCCCCTTTTTGAAAAATGCGTGTTATGTTCCCTTACACATTTTAAAATTCTGAGATAAAATACTCTTATAAAATGTTGATTCGCATTCGCGTAATTTCAGATTAAAAAGTGCACTTTGTTTGCAAAAGTAATATTACTTCTTAGACATAGTGCATGATATTATTAAAAATTTCAACAGGTTTTTATTTAACATATTTACTTGGCTGCTCTGCTGTCCGCGATTAGAAATTCAACGCCTCTTTGAGTAAATGTTTGTCACTTAAATCCGCTGCAGTAATTTATAATTTATTATTATTTTTTTAATAATTTATATTTATTTGCCGTCTTATAAAAATCATTAATTCTAAATACATTTATTGTTTGAGGAATAATTTTTAGTTTTATAATTTTGTTTATGTGTACTTCCACACTCAAGTTTTGATATAACGTAAGTGGAAGAGTGCCTTGTATTTGTTTTTCTACATTTGTGTTATCAATTGTAATTGTAATTGTAACTGAAACTGAAACATTGAAATAAAAACTAAGTATTGTTACCTACCCAATATCCAAAATTCTAAATTAAATTATTATTGCTTCATAGCTGTTGTAATGTGACTTCAATTACTTGCATACACATTTATGTTGCAAGTAGTGACGTCATTTTACTCAGCAAATTCAAAGTACATTAGAATATTAAATTAGGCAATGTGGAATAAGTAATACGCTTGATAACAGAAATTAAGTAATAACCAGGTCATCGCTTATAGGTACAAAAGGGAATTTATAAAAGGACACTTAAGATTGAATTAGCCAATAGTAAGAGAGAATGGTAGATAGTGAATAGTTGGCAGTTGTTGGTGGGTGTTTGATAGAAGAGAGTGTTCCCAATATCAAACCTAGCAATTGCGCTGTACCTGTCTGTATTATTGTAAGTAGTTTAGTACAATGTTTTAGAATAAGTTGACATATTCTTGTAGTACGTAGTAATTAATAAATCCAATCATTTTATATAAGGGTAGTTGTTTCTCTGGCGATCCCGGCGATAAGGACAAGGGGCAGCCCATAGGCATCGATAGTTTCCATAATGCATTAGAACGTTCACCGACTAGTATTCTTTCTAATAACGCTTCCTATCTTACGAAGCAATTTTGCATACCAATTCGACATTTCTTGGATATGTTTATAGTTAATGGTAACATCTGGAAATTTGATACGACGTAACATATTAAGAAGTTTTTCTTCTTCTTCTGGTGCACATGTTGGCGATCATTGCTACTATCTTCATTTTATCTGCTACAGCTCTAAACAGCTCGGTTGTTGTTGCAAATCACGTTCTAAAGTACTTTCACCATGATAATATTTGCTGTCATCCTGCTCTTCTTCTACCGGATATCTTGTCTTGCAGAATGAGCTGTTGTTGTCCATATAATATGTCCTTGTTTCGCATGATATGTCCAAGATACGAAGGTGGTCATCATTTATCATCCTAATATAGAAGCAAATGACTTAGACATTTGAATCAACTTTATTTCTCAACATAATCAGCTCAAACGGTAACACACTTCGTATAACTATGATACAGAGCTTGAACGCCTTTATAAAAAAACTTGTCTTGCACTGCAAACCACTCATTCTCAGCAGCTGTCACCTTTTCATCGCCCAAAAATGGTCCAGAAGATGTCACTGAGGGCCAGATCTGTCGAATATGGGGGTTTTTCTAAAGTTTCGAATACAGCATTGTGGATAGCAGCCATAGAAACACAGCTCTTGTGAGCGGGAGCGTTGTCTTGGTGGAAAAGAACGCCGCGTTTCAATTTTACACGCCTTTTTTGTTTTATAGCCTCACGAACTTTTGGTATGAGTTCTTCATAATAGTTAGTCCCGTTATTGTGTGACCACAGAGTAAATAATCAACAAGAAGGACTCCCTAAGAATCCCAAAATACTATTGCCAATATCTTTCTAGCCGATGAAGTCTCACGGAACTTTCGTGGGGGCGGGGAACCACGATGCCGCCATTCCATACTTTGTCGTTTTGACTCTGGATCAAAATAATGAACTCAGGTTTCATCTACAAATCTTTCCAAAAATTCATCCAAATCCGTGTCCATTAATATTAAATAGCTCACAGAAATGAGAAACCTGGCCCGCTTCTAATCAGGTGAAAACATATTCGAAATCCATCGCGCGCAGCAGACTTTTTTCAGACCAAATTCCTCCTGCAAAATGTTCTCAACCCTTTCAACGCCAAAGCCACATGTCTCAGCAATATATTTGACCGTAATTCTTCGATCACTCAGTACCATATTATGGAACAAATCAATATTTTCTTGAGTGACAATAGTTTTTGGTGGTGCGTGTTTACACGGCTTCCTTCCTAATTTGAAATCCCGGCACCAATTCTGAATTACTTGTTATGACGGAGTAGAAAATGTCATTATAAATTTCCTGTGGTGATAAACCCTTCTTAAAAACGTATTTTATCACATCCTTTGTCTCGAATTTTTTAATTTCAACAAAGTCACCAGAACCACAGTAATATTAAATGTATAACTTTCATTAACAAGACGATAGGCACCTACAACTTGGTATACATTAATGCCAATAACTAACGTTTCTAGGAAAAGAATTGTTCATTTGTCGGTCAATGCCTTCTATGTTAGGGACAATAATTGAAGAACCTTTCTCACATTTAAATTTTCGTATTTTGATTGTTTCCATTACCTCAAGATTGTTCCTAATTAGTACAAAATGCTCTTTTTGGTGACATGTTCTACCCATAAAATCCTTAGCAATGACCGATATACCTATATATCAACAGACTGGATTCTTTTGTTAGATGCCTCCTGAAGCGTTCACGTCTTTACTCCGCAAAGAAACACAGAGAAACACACTCTCCTAGCTTTTTCAATGTCGCATTTGATCTCTGCTGAATGATCCTATTGTTCGTTTTTCGCGAGAACCATCAAAATGTTTGTGTGCTAGTTGCAGAAAGTGTTTTTAGTGTAGTTCTCGACCACACGTTTATTTTTAACAAATCCGTCGCCACCGACCGTGTTGACCAAATTGTTTTAAACACCCTTTAGTAAACTAATTTCTATTACACAAAGTAATTATTGAATTACATCAAAACAGAAGAAGGTTTCTAAAAATAATGTGAAGCAAAATCCTGAAGAATAAACCCTTAAACATCTGAGTTTTCTGCTACAGCTGTTTGCAAACAAACCAAATGGTTTTAATATAATATATAAAAAAGTGTTCATATTCTTCTGTGTGTAGACCAATAGCCTGTATATTATACAATTAGCAGCTTCTATGATCCTTCCTTGCACATATGCCGGACAGGAGGTTAATCTAACCGATGCAACAGACAAGAGAAGTTCCAGTAAATGGTTTACGATTGTCAAAGATGTTCGTATGACAACCGGGGCCGACGGCTTTACGTGCCCTCCGAAGTACCGCCAGTTATATACTATATTTTTCCACTCATTCGAATGCCGGCCAGTGCGGATAGTTCTGCACTGCGAATACACTTTGACCGGTGCTGCGCTATATAAACCAATTTTGAAATTATATAAAATTCCTAGCAAGCGTGTCTATTTTATCAAGTCATTTATTCCAGTCTCCTGCTACCCCACACAATTTAAAATAAAACTTTCAAGCACCAAAATTAAATTTCCGAAAAACAGAAAGTTTTATTATTGCATCTAAACTTTTTCCAATTAGAGCGTATATAGTTCGACAAAAGTGCAATTTAAAAAGGAACAAAAACCTTCGCATTCCCTGGCGAAAGGGTTTCGAGATTTGCGCGCTCATTTGCATTTTATATTGTCAGGCGCCCGACTTTTCTCAACCGTTAACTGATTCGTGATTCTCTGATTTTATTTCGCTGGAGCTCAATTCCAAGCGCAAATCGGTGGACACCCGTTTCATTCATTTGTCCGAATTCTTCGGCGATTAAAAGCCATAACAGAAGGCTTTATTCGCTTTAAATTCCAATTAAAAATTGAATGAAATTGATAGACATTGTTTTGTAGAAACATCTACAGAGCTCCATAAAATCGCCAGACGAGGAAGAGATAAAAGCAATGAGGTTGTCGACTCCAGCCCAAAAGTCATGTTTTAACAATTTCTAGCGATAGTAGGAATTGTAAATGATAGAAACTATAGAACGTTATGCCGTATTGCAAACTCGACATCGATTCGGAATAGCCTGGCAACCTACGTTACAGAAAGAGCTCCTGAATCATAAATAACCTCTTCTCCAGCATCAATACGTATAAATATAAATGTGTAAGATACAGAAACGAGAAATCCAGCATTAAATATTGTTTAAATTTGTTATAGTTTTGTAACACACATGGGTCTAAGAGACATTATTCAGACTTACCTCCGTTGAAATCTTTAAAATTGTAATTATCAACAAATTTAAAGCACACTGTATATCGTTAATTTTGTTCGAAAAAACTTTTTTAAATTTTGTTAAATTATACACATCGAGAAAACATTAAAGCATAAAAGAGAAAATTGTAATTCGTTCAAATGAATTGAACAAAAATCTTATAACTTTTTCTAGATTGGAGCAGAAAGACAAATTTGAAACAATTCTACAAGTAAAACATTTTAATATTACTCAGAAGGGTACCTCTTGCAAAACGTACTTCATTATCTCATATTGTACATCCTCTCCACCCTAGCTCCTTGCAGTTAGATGTCGGCATATTGGTAAAACATACCCACTCTTGGTTGGTATAAAGCACCACCAAGTACATAGGCTGAAACGACAATTTCCAAGCACACAGTACAGCTACTGAGCACACAGCTCAGTTATTAATGTGGTACACACAGTACCATTACTGAGCACAAAGCTCCAACAATAAAATATAAACACACAAATCTTAGAATAATGAATAAGTTACGAACATACAGTCCATTATTTATTTATACACACAATATCATAGCCGACCAAACATCAATACTTCGTAAAAATATTAAATAAACGTGGTAAAAATACAAAGAAAAGAGCAGAACCTAACAAACTTTACTCAATAAATGATATATTAAAAACCATTATTCTGGTAAAGATTATTTTGTTAAATTAATTACCACATACGGGGTTGTAAATTTGAAAACGTATAATCTCGTAATCTCTGGAAGTAAAATACGTATTGAACTTTTCTAGAAAACGTTTCTACAACAGGGAGGGGGAATCATCATGACTCTAAACCTTCCCCATTCAACCCCATAGGCTCTAGGCACCCCAACAAAGCAATATCAATAAGTCATTGGAAAGCTCTTTCAAGATATAGAAATATTGTTCTCCGGAAAAATTAAAAAATAAAACTAAAAAGATTCTCAGACAATTATTGTAATTCAATTTTCAACATATTAGTTTAAATGTTCAAAATGACTTTCATTATTCTCTAAGCAATAGTAAAATCTACCCTCAAATTCTCCCCAAACATTTTGGAAGGTTTGTTGCGGAATAGCTCGGGACTATTCCTTATCGCAGTTGTCCAATGAACTGACGCTAAGTATTGTATACAACAGTTTTTAGGTGACCCCATGTAAACAAGTATAATGAGGTCAAAATCAGGAGATCTTGGAGACCAGTCTATTTTTCTGAAACGAGTTGGAAAAAATGTTTACTACTCTTGAATAGCACTTTGTAAGAGGTTCTCAAGGAGGTATGACAAAGTAGGTGTTACCGTTAGAAATTTATTTGTTGGGGATTAAATGGGGGAGGTTACCTTATGAGTTATGATGATTCCCACCCCATACGGTAGAGACGATTCCTAGAAAAGCCCAATACTCATTTTACTTTCAGAGATATAGCATATTGTACGTTTTAAAACTGTTAACCTGTATATACGGTAGGTAACTGAACCCGTGGGCTACACCGCACGGTTTGTTTATAGCGCAGCAATCGAAACTAAACAAAACCCCGATCCTTTGGTGATTAAGACAATTTAGATGTAATATATTTGTGTGGTGGTGGCGTTGATTCTGGCTTGGGTTCGAAACCTAAGCAGTACTATGCAGATTTATAAACATCTTATCTGCAACCCACCACATACAAATTCCCAGTCCGGCTTGCAACCATGGGATCTTAAGGCTAAAAACCTTCTCTGGAATTGATGTCGTTCGGATTCGACTTTAAATTGTATGTCCCCCGTTTTATACCTTAGCGCTGAGCAGAAACACGTGTCAGAGAAGAGGCCGATGCCCAGCAGTGGGAGAAAGAGGCTGTTGATAATGATGATGACGATACTTGTGAAGAATACCTGAATTATGGATATCAAAATAAAAAAGGATTTATTTATATTAGTCCAATATTTGATCCAATCGCTTTGATAGTACTACAAAGTTTTATTAATAATCAAGTGGCTTTAAAAGTTTGGATTCAAACGGCGGCGTTCAAAAAATCTGGTTAATTTGGTTGGTTACGAATTTTGTTCACATAAACGCATGTCGTCAGAAACGTGCTTCGGTGTCGCTCGTTTAGTTGGTATGTGACATTTGACAACTAATTATCAAACGTTGCTCACCGACAATGATTATTATTTCGTATAATTTCTTTGTTATTTGTGCTTTCCCAATACAGATATACAAAAACAGTTTTGATTTAGTATTACAAGGAGTGTTTTTACGATCCATTTGATTTTATTATCGCAGACTGGAGCTCACATTAATATATAAAGCATTTCTGATCGAATATTATTCTTGCAACGGAAGCAAGATTATGTGGTTTGGGTGTATTCTCTGCAAAACTGACTGAAAGAATATCGTAGCAAAAGTATAAACAAATAATAATAGGCGATGGGCAACCACTGAAATGCAGTGCAGAAACAATCGATGCTGATAAGGAAATAATGGAAAATGCTTCATTTCTAGCATGTATTAAACCAAAATTATCTAATTTTATGTTAGCGTTTTCTTTTAACTGATTTCACCTTTATAATCGAGGTTCGGTACATATCAATAAGCTGCGACATGCGTTAAGCAAACAATAATTCGTCTCAGCAATATAAATGAATAGGTTTGTGGAAGCGCTTCAACTTGGAAAGGCATTCATACGAACACGAATCTGAAAATATTTCGTTACAACATTGACTTCAGTATTCTAAAATGTTTCGAACTATATGTATTGTTATATATTATTATAAATAAGATAAGATAAATGAATCAATTAATTAAATCAAATTTAAAGTTAAATTAGAATTGAATAGCTTGCATTCCGGAATCATATTTTTATATTAAATTTTTATTTTTATTAAAGTATCGTAAATTGGGCGCCAGGTGACAATTTTTAGAGACTTGTCGCCAAATATTAACTAAAAAAATGCCACGGTTTAACTTTCGAACACAAGTACTCTGTCTCAGAAGTCGGTTCTATCCCGCTTTACGATTGTATGAGAAAATTGACATATGACACTATTTCCCAGTACGCAACTGACTTCAGGCGCAATCTTTAACATGTCAGTCACATGTAGTTCTCTAACCTAAAATGCCTATAAAGCTCTATGTAAAATTCGAACAGGTTTAAATATTATTTTCTGATGTTTTCCGTAGTTCTCAGGTACACTCGTGCTTCTTGTTAGGTAATTATAATTAGTATACCTTTTGAAGCAATCTACGTCCAAACGCAATTATCTTCCTAGGATCGTCCATAACCTCAAATATAGCTTCCCCTGCGCTGTGATCTAAATCCTGCTGCGATGCCGGACCACCAAATCGACGAATTCCAATCAGGATTTACTTATTTCAATATTAACTTAGTAAGTTATACTAACTTATCTTTCTTCAAAGAAACTCGTTTTTAAATTGAACAATAAACTATTACTTTATTCATATAAACAATGTTAATTAATTTTAAATGTTTAGGAGGTTAACAAAAATGCGTGCATTCACACCAAAATACAAAGAACGCTCTCCTTTCATTGTTTTATCAACAACTCTCATAGCAACTGACAAAATTTACATGGCAACGATGCTAAAAGTACATAAAACTACAATAAGGACACTTGGATCTAATTACAATTTTAAAATTCAAATTTTGACAGCTAAAATTATTTTATAAAAATGTTCATATTTCAACGGCGCGGCGCTACTGTCCATCCAAGCTCTGATTTTATAAATGCTCTGTCTATCTCCGAAACCTGCCTCTAATACACATTTCGCACTCCACAGCTGTCTAATACGTATTTTCACTAAATATTCCGATAAATGCAGCATACTAATCTTATACCCAAGCTCAAGGCATGTTCTAATATCTTTCTATACTATTGTCTTTTAATATAGAAGCTTTTAAATTAGAATTTTTAATAATCCATTCCCTTTGTGGTAGGTATATGCATAAAACGAACTTGACAGTGCTTCAGACCAAGCAAGAAGTTATCTGCGTCTTGCTCTGCCCTATGTTAATGACCACAATGGAACCGAATTCCAAGATATCATACAAATGAACGAGTATCCTTAAAAATATTAAATTAATCGAATTTACGAATCACAAAATCATCGCAGTATATAGACTGGCTAAGCCTGTTCATTTAACAAGACCCTGCTGAAATAAAAAGCTTTTCTAACTCTGTATGAAAGAATTTTTAAATACACATGTATATGATGCTTTTTGGTGCATTGACATCCCGACCCCACCTTGTAAGTAGCGCCAAAAAATAATATAAAATATAAAACCTTTATTGAGATTGTGGTAAATTAAACACAGCGTAAAACGTTGAAGCATAAAAGTGAATAGTGCAATTTGTTCAAATATTTTGAACAACAATATTACAACTTTTTGAGGTTGGAACTGAAAGCACCATTTTTAAACAAATTAACTAAAAGACCCGTATTTTTACACTTAGGCATCATCCAATTTGTAAATCACGTTGGAGACATTAATCGACGTATTAAAAATTGTAGAAGTTTACTTAACGGGACTGGTTGAGCATGTCAATGAGATTGTAACTAAACCAACTCCTTACTCCTTACTCCGAGTATTCACTCGATGGAAATGTCGGAATTGCCTAATAATCACAAGGCTCTCTTGCTAGGTATTGCGCACCCCCAACAAGTACATATCTGAAATGACAGCTTCCAAGCACACAGTGCGACTATCGAGCTATTAAAGAAGTACACACAGTACCATTACTAAGCACACAACTCCAATAATACAATATAAACACACAAATCTTACAATAAATGACAAGCATGCAGTCGATTATTTAATTATGTACATACAGTACCATTACTGCATATACCTCTTAAAATAAAATAGTAGAACTCAACTCTATAGAACAAGAAGGTATAACTCACATAATAAACGAAGGGGCAGAGCTATAATTTCATCTTCCAACCATATATGCTCAACTTCATATGAAATATACCACACGTTAAAAATAAAGCTACGTGTTTGAAAATTTGCTAAAATAATGTTTTATTATTGCGTATGAAATGATCACTATTTCTATTAAAAAAATCAAGTGGCTGTGGTGTTCGTCTACTGTCACTCATCAACTTGTTGCTTAGAAACAAAACAACATCTTCTTCTTCTTCTTAGAGTGCTTTATCTCTTACGAGACGTAGCGAGATTTTATTACATTTTGTGACAGAATTAGTATTTTAAAATGCTTCCAGTAAGACAATGTAGAAATTTTAACCACATTTCCGATTTTGATAAAGGTCGAAATATCGGCATGAAAGAAACTGGACTTTATTTTCGTGAAATTAGTAGAAGGGTAAATCGGGACTACACTACAGTTGCACGAATATGGTCTGCTTGGTCAGAAGAAGGCATTCAGCGACATCGTCCAGCTGGTAGACCTCCACGTAGCAGCAATGTTCGTGAAGATCGACTTCTTCGAAGAATGGCTATACGAGACCGCTTTCAAACAACAAGGTCTGTTGCTGTAGACTGGATGCGAGCTCTTCACCGCCGCGTATCAATGGCAACAATTTACAGAAGAATCTCTTCTTTTGGACTGCGATCCCTACCGTCCATTCCAACGGTTCCCTTTAACTGCACATCACAAGGCTGTTAGGCTTGCTTAGTGTCAACAGCAACAGCATTGAAATCAGCAATGGAATGACGTAGTCTTCAATGACGAATCATGATTTTGGTTGTAAAATGACGCCCGTAGGAAAGTACGTCGATATCGAAGAGAAAGACGAAATCTAGAGTTTGTTGAAAGACGCCATACAGCTTTAACACCTGGAGTTATGGTTTGGAGTGCGATTTGTTTCGGTAGAAGATCACCTCTTTTGTTCGTCTCAGGCACTTTAAATGCTCATCGCTATATTCATAATGTCCTAGAACCGGTGTTAGTACCATTCATGCAGACGTTGCCAAACGGTATTTTCCAACAGGATAACGCACGTCCACACACTGCAAACATTACCAGAACGTACCTCCAACAAGCACAATTGCAAATGTTGCCCTGGCCTGCACGATCACCGGATTTATCGCCGATCGAACTTCTTTGGGACACGATGGGCCGGCGATTAAGATTATTGCCAAGAGCTTCTAACATCTTAGCCAAGCTGAAACACCAACTTGAGGTTATATGGAACAAGATACCCCAAGAGAACATAGACCACTTGATGGAAAGCATGCCACGATGAGTAAACGCTTGCATTGCTGTTCATGGCGATTATTAATTTTGTTTTCGTTGTTGTTATTGTTTTCTTATAATTGTTAATCTTTTTTTATGAAAACCTGATCATTTCATACGTAATAATGAAACATTATTTTAGCAAAGTTTCAAACCAGTAGCTTTATTTTTAATGGGTGATGCATTTCATATGAAACAAAGTGTAGCACAGTTACCAAGTACCCTGCTCAGTTAGGTGACCACAGCATCTTACTCAAATGACCATTCTACTCGCAAACATACAACCCAATCGTTTGCACTCTGTCATGCCACTAATTTTTTTAAAGATAATATTATATAATACATTAGAATACGTCGTCAGCAAACCTGGGTAATCTCTACATCTACATATCAATAATGTTGATATGATTATATCCCCATTGCGTAACACCATCGCTCGTTCAAAACAGTAAGTATATAAGCTGGTAACACACATTCAAATCTGCCGCTGCTTACAGACTGGCAGATTCATTTCAGTTTCAAATTTATATGCTCTTTTCAAAATAATAATTCAAGTAACAAAATATACCACTGCAACTACCAATTGTCTTGGATCTCCAGACACTAAATTTATAGCTCATAAGAAGAAAATATACTATACTGTGCAGCGCAATATCTACGTTATTTATTTTCTAAACCTTTACAGAGAAAATTTAAGTAGTTCTCCGAACAGCCTGTGCTCTTACAGCAATAACAACGTGAAGTGATACAACGTAAACAACCCAAACGTAGTAAACAAGAATGCTCGCGGTGTTACATACGGTTTTAATTTACTATGAAGTTATACATCTACTCGCTTTCTCGCTATAATAATTTAAGAAAACCAGATTTAGCGAGACAGAAAACAATGTATAATTTATAGTAATTTAGATAATACAAAAATAATCAGTATCTAGATTAATTCGATGAGATTATATCCAAAATTAGCTTGTATATTTTAGGTACCACGGTCTAGGATTTAACGAAATTATATAGTGTCGGAAGGAGCGTTTCTCGTCCGCCGGGGGGGGGGGGGCTGTGGAAGTTTTTACGAAGTAACAGCAATAAATAACTCAACCTCAACACTCACCAATAGGGTCTCAAAATTGATCACGTTTACTCATCAAGGCTAAATTCTTGGGTGCTCGGGATGTCACAGCTTCTGACATGTGGTGTACTCGTAAAGTAAGCACCCAAACAGTCAAGCCCCATTTCAGCGCACACCAGCAAAGCATGGAACACACAAGTAACAATATTTCAATAATACAACATTAGCATTGCAGCTTTCACATTTCTATGTATGTACAGGGTATTGAGTGTCCCCCAGAATCCCACATGGCATCTAGTAGCTTATCTTTGTAATAGTTCTCGTTCTGGATGGGGTGACCTTGACAGGACCGTCTTTAGTAGATATTTACTGGTATACTTAACCTGTAACGGCTACCCTGCAACCGAATGTTACCTACCACCTGACAATGACTACCTCCATGAAATTGTGATCACCCACGTCCTCCGCCAATCTCAAGGAAAATACGGAGAGACAGGCTGTCCACGTGCAACTTTGCAAAGTGCAATACAGATATAATTGGCGACCACGCTCGACCAACCAGATCGAGGTCAGGTAGAATGACCACATCGGACCATTCTACTATAATACCTTAGCAAGCTCGCAAACCCCCAAGCAGAATAAAACATGCCTAAATCATACTCACATAGTAATTACAATTGATAACAGTACCATCTCAACAAAATCAGAAGCATTATCTACAGCTTCAAACAACAACTACTACAGCATAGAGCCCATCTACACCACCTTACAGGTAGCTAATACATAGGTAAACACCACTTTATTGCATTCAACAATTAATCTACACACATATTGTAATTCACTACCGAAAGACGTGAACTTTACACCCTTCTGAGAACCCAAGGTCTGACTTACTGACTTACTAATTTTCAATTGTACTTAACGAATCCCAGTTCTCGGAAAGGCAAACCATAAACGAAATTTATTAGACAAGAGGCTAGCATTTTAACCATAAATATAGCTTTATTGAGAAAAACGAGTGTATTCAAAATTTATAACAATTATTCCAATATCATTCCTATATTAGCTAAATATGTACGCCGAAGCTTTTCTACTGATTTATAAACCTTAGATTAAATACATTTATAGACGATTAAAAATTAAGTGACTCTTTGTTAACCGATTACGTTCAGAGACTGCAACATAAAGTAATCTATTACATACCAGTTCATGCTTTAAAAATTTCATTTCAATGTAAAATACTTTTAGAATTAGCTAAAAACAATCGAATAGGCATTTAAATTAACTAGTGGAAGGGTATCCTTCATAGAGAAATAGCTTGAATGGCAGGATTACGGTACCTGTAGTTCTATGAGGTCAAAGTTCGATGGCAAACCACTTACGGTGATTCATCGGGGATTACTGGAATAGCCAAGGGGTTTCTAATTGCTGTTTTGTTTATGTTTTGAACTAGTGAAAGTTCGAAAGGAAAACCAATTTGAAACTTGCATGCAGTAATTGTCCAATTCTTACAATTATTTTATTCGCAAAATATTCTTACTTGTTTATCGCCTGCAATAAGTTTTAGAAAACAGTAGAGAGAATAAGCACATATAGGCGCAACAATCAAAAAAAGATTTCCAGAGTCGTACTGTTGACAGCAAAACTGCAGGAGAAAATAAGAGAAACTGGATAAGATTATACCTAAGCAAAGAAGAGATGATACCGAAAGAATTCAAACAGAAACTATATTACAGCATGATAATACAGTAAGATCAACGAAATTACCAATAAACGCAGGCCATGGAAAACAAAACGAACGTATTTAAGTAATAAAGTATAGTTCAGTTACTACAGATATTTTTAGTCTAGACTCTAGAACAGTGTTTTCCAAATAGTGGTCCGCGGACCCCCAGGGGTCCGCGGCATGTTTTTCGGGGGTTCGCGACATAAAAAGAAAAAAAAAATAGGCGAATAGGCAAAAATACGTTAACAATAAAGTTTTTCCGAAGTTTTAAGAATTAATGTTTGATCTGGCAACGGTGCTAACACATAGACACCTACGCGTCGTATGCCATGGCTGCGGGCGTGGTCCTGCGCCGACGCATTTCTCTTCTCTTAGTCTTAGACTTAGTACTTACTACTTAGTCTTTTACGAGTATTGTAACGTAACGCATGTGCGTTGCGACAAGTTTAGAATCGGTTTGGAAGCAGATACACAATTTTTACTACATTTGTTCGGTTTATTAGTGACTAGTGTTTTAACTATGGATCGTTGGTTAAAAAGCGGCTCTTTTAAAAGTCCACACAGCGAAATTTTGGAAGAAGATGATGAGGCGGAACAACAACCAAGTACTTCTCAGGAGTCAGAAACTCAACCTAAGGGTCCTAAGGCAGAGAATTCGGCGCCAAAAAGTATTGGTAAATTTCGTGGGAAGCTACGAAAATATAATGAAGAATATTTACAATTTGGATTTATTGAAAATACCGTCAACGACGAGTTAAGACCACAATGTGTTTTATGTTTTGATGTACTTTCAAATGAAAGTACGAAACCAGCAAAACTTCGACGTCACTTACAGCGAAAGCACCCTGATTCAGTGAATAAATCTGTTGATTTTTACGATTGAAAATGAAAGAACTTAAAAAGAGTCAAAACGTAATAACAAGAGTTGCTTCTGGAAATGAAAAGGCCACACTTGTTTCTTTTCAAATAGCGGAATTAATTGCTAAATCTGGAAAGTCCCACACTATAGCAGAAGAGTTACTTCTTCCAGCTGCGCAAATCATGTGTATGACTATGATTAGTGATTCTGCTGCAAAACAGTTGCAAGTAATACCTCTCTCCAACAACACTATAAAAAGAAGAATTACCGATTTATCTCTCAATGTTGAACAGACTTTAATTGCAAGACTCCAGATTTGTAAAATGTTCGCCATACAACTTAACGAAAGTACAGATATTTCAAACAAAGCAATTTTGTTGGTATTTGTTCGTTACGACTATGATGGTGACATTCATGAAGACTTTTTGTGTTTACGAGAACTAGTGCGTACTACGGCTGACTGTCTGTTAAGAGGAGGCAGCGATTCACCAGAATCAAAAGATGGCACCACGAACTATTATGGCTAATTTTTATTAACTACACCACGTCATTTCTATTGTATAAATGGATACATGAAACTCGCCTCGTTATTAAGAAATGATTAGTCTTTGTGTTGACGTATTTTTTGGTATCAGGAATTATAAAACACGCCTAAAATTAATTTACAAAAATTGATGAAATTCAAAAAAAAATCTATTATAATCGAACTTTGAGACCTTTAACACATACTTTTAGTATTACTTTAGAAGATCCCGAAGTGCAAAATTGATAATTATCAGCCCTAATCACAGGGTGTGGTTAAAACCTAAGACATTGACAGTTCGCGGCCACTTTGGGTCCCGTAAAATTTGCATATCTTGGACAAAAACCCTCTTTAGTTCAGCGTCTATCATATAGATGGTGCGGTGAATTTGCCAAATTTTAAAACTTTGTGGCGGCAAAACTTTGATGCAATCACGGATTTGTGAATACGTAGAATATAGATGTGTAGATGTTCATAACTTTAATTGTTGATACCTATTGATAATCGTAATTATTATGCTAAGTTATCAATTTTTTGTTCATAATTTGCGCGAGTGTTGTTTTATTTCATAACTAATTAGAACTTACGCTTTACGATTAGAATTAGAACATGCGATTTTATTTTAAAACTTAATTATCTAAATATCGATAGCGGAAAGCGGATAATGTCGAATAAAATGCACTTTATTATCCTTGGGGTTCGCCTCTTCCTCACTACTTTTTTATAAAATTGGTTGGTAGGATCTACTTGGTGCTTACGACAAATCGATAAACAAATAAACTCCAACATCTATAATAGTCTGCCCAGACTTAAAATTCAGTATTGCTCTTATTAAGAGCGGTGTTGCCAGACGTATTCCTCAATTGGTTTCTTAATACCAACGAAAACTTTCAATTTTATGACTTCTAATCCTTAAGCATAGCAGCTGTTATTAGAAGGGATTGTTCAAAGTTGTCGGATTTATAGCCCGAAATAAAACACAAAAGATGAGTTACAACTCACGGTGGAAAAGCCAGAGGCGTAAAAACCACCGTTAATGTTTATTTCAACAAACGTAACAACAACACTACATTACCGAACGAAAACTGAAATTAAACACACATAAACTTAAAAACAGTTAAAGCAAATGTTCAATGTTTTGTCCCCCTACGTCGTAGGGAATTTGAAAATGTAACAAAATACAGGGTGTTCCACTTAAAAAATTAAGTTAGACATCCATATGAACAACTAATATGTAAATTTGGTTAGTGTATAAACTATCCATCTCTTCTGTGTAGGTACCAGTTTGAAGTTTGAGATTTACTTCGCTTTAGTTTTCTGTTTCTCCTGATGCCGTTTTTGCGCCTCCAATATGTATGGCGGATCAACGCAACGCAACCCCCTTTTTAAATTTTCCCGTACAATTTCAGGAGCAACACACTCTTTATAAAATGTGCTTAAAATAGGAACCATATTTAAGCTCCAAAATTCTTCGTCTCTTTTTATCTCCTCAATATGGATTGGAATGTCATCGTTAATGTAAATGGTTAAGTAACATATATTTCGCCGAGTTACATTCAGTTGCCCTTGAATCTTAAGAAAAAAAATATTTAGTTTGCCTGCAGGGTCCATTTGATCTTGATGAAGATTGAACAGCACCTTGAGTCCCACTAGCTTCTAGAAAACGGTCGTCTACTTCCATGTTTGCTGAATTAACGATGCGCATACGCACCTCATTAACTATAAGGTCCCTTAAAATAATAATAATAATAATTAATGAGAAATTAATTATTACATTAATGGAAAAGCTATTAATACTTTGTGAACCATCGCGCAATGGAAAATAAAAACCTTGTGTAACATATCCGTGCTTTTGGTACTTTTTTGATTCAGAAGTGGAAAATTTTCTGATTGTTATCCAAAATGACGCATTGTAAAATTAAAACGCAACATGCATTTTCATTGCTTTTTTGTGATGCATTGCAATTCAATTCAACAAACTTGCCAAAAGTCAAAAAAACAAACAAGTAAACAAAAATGTAGTGCTTTATAATTTACCATTGATGTTTCCTCTCGACTTCATTGTCTTGTATTTCGAAAACGAAACGAAACCCAAAAATGTTTCACTCATGAATTAAATCCCAAGAGCACCAAAAGCTTCAATTTTGAGTCACCGTGTATACACAAGTGTTTCTATTATCGATTGCTAATTACCTGTTAGTCCCAGTTAGTAGGTATAGATTTTTTGACGGGAATAATTCCTAATTTCTTCTTTTGGCCGTCACAAGATTTCAAAGATCGTTAAACAATTTATTTTTTTTTAATTAAAACCAAGAAACACTTTGCTCATTTTGGAATGTTGATATTTACAAAAATCAAAAAAATATCGAAAGGGGCAAATTTTGTCTCTATTCTAGATTACTATCGTGAACCTACAGCTGGAAATCTTTCTAAGAATACCGAATGTTTAGCTTAGCAAAAATGCAGAATAAGCTTTATTACCCTTTTCCGGTATTTTACTAACAATGCTAGATTTGTATAGTTTACGTCCGGTAGGTACCTATCTACCCACCAAAAGGCAACATTATTGCATTTTTATTATAAGTTTATGAAATTGTCAGAGAAGATTAAATTTAGACGGTGGACGCTAAAATTACAACTTTCTTTTGTGTTTTTAGATTACTAATGAATTTGAATTATTAACATAAGTATTAATTATCTTGAAAATTGAACCTGCACGTCAAAGTCGGCGGGTCAATATCTTGGAAAGTTTGTATAAAAATAACAAGCACACGCGAATCCTCATCATCGTTAGGCAATTAGTTCTGAATCTATTAAAAAACAAAGCGGAAATAGAGATTTTTTGCACATCTGTAATTAAATACGGGAAATTTACTTTGAGATACCCAATAAGCAGGTAGGTAGGTAGGTAGGTACCTACATATGTAGTTCATTCAAGATCAAAGTTACTACACTACAATAAAAATTACCTACGTTTTGCACGACCGTAGAAAAAATCCCTTACAAGTATAATGAAAGTTACTTACCTTTTGTCAGATTCACGTTTTTTAGCCGCTTTTGATTTCTTATTACGTTTACGATTTTTATATGGGTTTCTGCCCATGATTGTAACGTAACTCGATGTAAAAAGTAAAAAACCAAATACCTAAAAAACACACTAACAGAAACAATAACTAAACCACACGATTTACGTACAAAAACAGTTGGAACTTCAAATATATGTTCGCTGCTTCAAATTAACCATTTTCACCCGCTTGCCATCTATTGAAAAATTGTTGAAGAAAAATTTAAATATCCTGTAAAGGCAGAAGCGACATCTTCAGATAAAATTAATAAGTTTAGTCCACAAAATTCAAATATTTAGCGATGCAAGCGACCCTAACTGTTGAGTTGGCATTAAATTGCACTGGCTCGTCTTACGGAGCCCGTGCTATGTCTGGAAAATTAACCGGTCTTGTGGCACGCGTAAAAAATGTAGCACCTAATATAATATGGACTCATTGCTGTATCCATAGGGAAGCCCTAGCTTGCAAAAAAATGCCGCCATAGTTAAAATCAACCTTGGACGAAGTTGTTAAAATTATTAATTTTATTAAGGCCAGACCGTTAAACTCCCGCGTTTTCCAAGCAATATGCGAAGAAGTAGGCAGTGAACACGTTCAACTCCTTTTACATACAGAAGTGCGATGGCTATCCCGGGGAAAGATTTTGGCTCGATTTTTTGAACTGCGTGACGAAGTGCGGCTTTTTCTAAATGACAATAAATTTGAATTAGCTGAACGACTTAACGATTTTTTTTGGATGTGCATGACAGCATACTTATCGGATAATTTGCTTTTTTAAATGGACTGAATCTACAATTACAGGGCAAAAGAATACATATTTTTGAAATTGAAGAAAAAATAGAAGCCACCATACAAAAATTAGAAATTTGGGCTAACCGTGTGGAACAATCATCTTTAAGTACATTTTCGTCTTTAGATTCGTTTTTGAAATCCGAGGAAGAAACTTTGCCACAAGAAGTTCAACTTATAATTAGTGAGCATTTGCGGAATATAGTTATAAGTTTTCGAGAATATTTTCCGGCGCCAAATAATGAAAACTGCTGGATTAGAAATCCGTTTGCTACCTCAAGAATTGAAGAAAAAGCAAGTCTTACAGAAAAACAACAAGATCAGCTCGTCGACCTGTCTTGTAGCAATTCTAAAAAAGATATTTTTAAC
>JABXWE010009459.1:0-39025 GCA_014611495.1 Limonius californicus | reverse complement strand
TCAGGACATACAGCAATGGTAATTTCCGGAATGGACCTTACGTCAGGACTTACACAGACGTAAGAGGGAGAGGATAGAAATATACCATGTCAGGACATACACAGCGATGGTAATTTCCGGAAGGGACCTTACGTCAGGACTTACCCAGCCCAAAGGGGAAGAGGGTAGATATCTACCACCTCAGGACATACACAGCGATGGTAATTTCCGGAAGGGAGCTTACGTCAGGACTTACACAGCCGTAAGGAGAAGAGGGTAGCAATCTACCAGCTCAGGACATACACAGCGATGGTAATTTCCGGAATGGACCTTACGTCAGGACTTACACAGACGTAAGGGGGAGAGGATAGAATTATACCACCTCAGGACATACACAGCGGTGGTAATTTTCGGAAGGAACCTTACGTTAGGACATATACAGCCGTAAGGGGGAGTGGGTAGAAATATACCACCTCAGGACATACAATTTCCGGAAGAGACCTTATGTCAGGACTTACACAGCCGTAAGGGGGAGAGGATAGAAATATACCACCTCAGGACATACACAGCGATGGTAATTTCCGGAAGGAATCTTGCGTCAGGACTTAGACAGACGCAAGGGGAAAAGGGCAGGGTCGGTTGGAGAAAGAGAGAGAGAGAGAGAGAGAGAGCGGTATATAACATGAACGGTACAAATGGTGCCGAAATAGTACAATTCCTCACCTAAACAGTGCCCCAGGGTTGGGATGTACCTGGAGTTCTTCTCGTTGATATTCCTCGATGGTCGGTTGGAGCTGCTGGACCTTCATGGGACTGTAACGGAGGAAGGAGAGACCTTTCGATGCTCAAGAGCGTGAATTTATACCCATCCGTTATCTTTTGCTACAGTATCTAGTTCCACCACTTTTATGCTATAGACGCGGTTATTCGATCTCCACGCTTAAATGCAATTCGAATAAACCAACTTACAATATTCGGATATAAATATAAATGCTAATTGATCATATATAAACGTAAATGGTAATTAAACATCCCTCTAATAACGGTATCAAAATAAAACGGTCTCGAATACTAATAATAAAACAAACTAGGATATCACAATGTTGCTACAAGGTGCATAATAGATAAATTACCTTGTTCGACCTTAAATTCCAAATATAATTTAAACGGTATATAATTATATTTACGTAAATCGGTGAACACTTCTAAAATATAAAAATAATACGGGGTGCATTCGGAAAGACATTGATCGGTACACAATAATATTACCCAAAAATCAATCTAAAAAACTTATAAACGGCAAACAGCACGACCTTGTAGTTGGTATATATATTGTGGTGATATACCAGTGCTGACGTCTTACTTCAACAGGATTTTGTAATTTGTGTTACTTATGTTTTAATCTTACTTGGTTTATAAAATAATGACTGGCACATCAAAGCATGTAAACAGGAATGTTTATACTATTTTTAGAATAAACGTTGGCATAGGACAAATAAGATTCCTGAAATGTTTTAATTGGCCAGATGGCAGGGTTGTCGGGGAGATGGAAAAAATAATAAGAGAGTTGTTTTTAAAAAAATGAAAAGCGGCGGATGTGTTTGAGAAACACGGTAATCCGAGCTTATATTTGAAATTCTAAATCATTTAATAACAAATGTTAATTTGGTATGGTTTATATTAAGGCATTGTAATATTATAAAGCTATTAAACTTGGACTTTGTTGGGAACTTGGAATCTTTTATTTGAATACTGGTAGAGATTATGACAACGTGGTACGAAGGTGATATGAAGGTATGGAGTTATAATTATTGAGCGACCCAGAGACCCTATGAGAGCTAGACCGGTAGAGAATTGAAGTTTGGTTTAACAGAAGCTATTACTGTATTGGGGGTGTACGTAGCTAATCGTACACGATAATACTGTTATCAACGGTGAAGAGCAGTTATTATACATAGCATTTTATATAAATTTGAAAAAACTCACCAATATACACTAAAAATACACCTTTAATGAATGAAGCCTCTGAATTCGCCGCTATTAGAAGTTTTGGAATAGAAGAGTAGAGCCAAGTTCTAAACCAACATTCAGTGTGCTGTCAACTACAGATGTGTATATATTGCTTTTGAAAATGACAAGTATGTCTCGAAATATGTATAAAGCATGAAAACACGATTAAAACCTGTTGGAATTATTACTATTGTTTGGATGTATTAATTAACAAGAGTGTATTTAACAATTTATATTATCGGTGATTTTATATAGAGAAAATTGACAAAATTTACATAAAGTGAAATGTATTTCTGCCGAAATGCTTAATGAAGAGGGTATATTATTAAAATATTTGTTATGTATCCAGCGCTTTACGCATCCCCAGTTGATTTATAAAAACCTGTGACTGCTGTCGAGAATTCCAGATAGCTAATGTGTCGCCAAGACCTTATTTTAAATTTAGTAGCTATAAATTACAGCGCAACTTCCTAGTTTTCTAAATTATTCTAATTGCCTGTAATCGCCTTGTGCTCAAATAAATTTACGTTTTGCTATCGTTTCGAATAGTAGATTACGGAGGCCACGCAAGCATCGACCTACATGGGTAATAAAGCCGAAACAACACTGTACTCAGAGACCTACCTTATTTGTATATTTATAATTCATGTTATGCACACCCTTAGAAAATACAATCGCTACTAAAACCGATACTCAATATTTGACTAGCAGCAATTCCACAAGTTAAACGTTATTTGTTGCTAGTCACTTGAGCTTTAGTGCGGGAACGTATAGGATTCGACTGGAAGAATGTGTAGGATGTTTATTGTTTTAGGCATTTGTTCCTCCGACATTGTATGGTTACAGTGGAAAAATACTTACATTAAGCCCTTTCGGGTCTTTACCTCGTCGAAAGACGTTTCAATTTGAATCTATTCGAATAGAGTTAAATTTATATAATCCTAATCTAGCCAGAACAATTTAAAAAATAAGTGGACGCGACTGCCTCCCTGGACTTTCCCATACTGGAAACTGTTCATATCATCTTTATTCAACAGTAGAGTTATTTTCCTCAAAACGGTTGTTCAAGTGCTATCCTAAAACCTTGCCTCGTAACGAACAGACTTACCCTTAATTTCCTTTTAATATGCAACCAGGCATACTTCATTCTCTACTATATACGTCGCGCGGTCTAACTAGTACCGATTGCTGTTGCTACCGAGGTAAAATTTTCTAAGTCCCTCGAAATTATATTTTGTAGGGCATAAAAAATCGATTTTTTTATTTTCGCGGAAAAAGATTCTTTGACGCAAACAAATAAAAACCGTTAGAATAAAAAAAATATTTTTCTAAAAAAGAGGGGGGAGGGGGCCGGTGCGCTTACATAAATCCACGAGTGTAATATTTCTTTGCATATTCATATGCTCCATTACGCACTGAGCGATTCAGTGAAAACCCCAGCTTCCTATCTTTTTTCGTTTATTAATTAAAGGAGTTTGAAGTTTCAAACTTCCAAGCTTCGTAGGGGGCGCCACAGGAAAATTACGGAGTTCTTCAAAAAATATATCGATAGCCCCTTGCGAGGTCTATCGACATATGAAATTTAAAAAAATTCCTTGGAGCAGTTTTTGAGAAATAATTTTTTGAAAATTTCCAAAATTTTGAAAATTCGTAATTTAGGCCCCTTATAATTTTTCAAAAAACTTTTTATATCACCTCATTTTACCCTTCATATACTATTCAGAAAATAAAAATCACTTGAATCGATTCATCCGTTTTCGAGTAATTGGGCGTTAAACTCAAAATTTTCAAAAAATCATAGCGCCCTTCATTTTAAAGCTAGCGAGTTCGGCAAAAAACTAACAGATTTGTCTTATGACCCTCTATCATTATCCGCGATAAAAGTTTCAAAATTGTAATCACGAAAAAAGTGATACCAAAAAAACATGCGTAACTTCCGCTTCCGTTTTCGGATTTTTTTGAAAAGCTTATTTTTTCGATGAATTTTCGATACACCCCCGCATTCCAAAGCGCATCAAAATCGGAGCAATACTTTCGGCTGTAGGAGCGTCACATACGTACATACGTACGTACGTACGTACATACGTACCCACCCACAGACAGACATTTTTTAAAAACCACTTTTTTGGGTTCCTAGAGACCCAAAACGGATATATCCGTTAAAATCCGATTTCGAAAATTTTCATGATTTCAATACTTACCCTATACCTATAAGGTATGGGAAAGTAAAAAAACTGTGTTTAGCATCTATGAAAATGTGTTTCCTGTTAAATATTTGCTTATTTGAAAAATAAGACATACAAATTGAATTTTAAGAACAATGTCTGAAAAGTGAAAAACTTCTTTTGGCGTTATGAGCGCTGAAGGTGTACTGAAGTCAAAATAAGAGACAATGCGTATACTGAGTATACCACAAAATAAATTGGTTACGGAGTCGTAACATTGTACTGATCTAAAAATATTAGATAAATCTGTGAAATAGAGATTAGTAGAATTCGAGAAGACAGAAAGTGATGAAACAACTTTACTCAATATTATAAAACTATCATAAATAAGCATACTACAATACAATTATATACAAACCGTACAAAACTATAGTAGAGAATACATTTGGGGCGGTAATGTGGGAAGTAAGTAGAAGAAATGAAGGAAAGGCAGTAGTAATGGCAATAAAGTTGTGGCGAAGAAGTTGTAAGTTGACAAAGCTTGATAGAGTTAGAAATAGGAGGGGGAATGGCAATGTCAACGTAATAGAAACCATCTAGGCGATGAGATTACGATGGTATGGCTACGTTCAACGCATGAGAGAAGAAATATGGCCAAGGAAAGTGGAGAAATGGAAATCTATTCAAAGTCGGAAATGAGGAAGACCCAGGTTATAGTGGTAAAGTGGAGTAAGCACTGTATATCAATACATTTTGTTCTCTCTCTGAGTCCGATTACCGTTATTCCGGAGGCACTGCAGCCTAAATAACTTATTGTGCTCACCCTGGTTATTTATCACACCCAGTCAGTGACTTTAGTTCCCTGTACTAAGATATATAGGTCTCTCACATGTGTGTGCTGAAATCTTTCGGCTCTACATTTGGGAGTCTAAACATGCGTTGTCTTTTTCGTGCTAGCTGCACAAAATGTGCATTGGCGTTTATGATTCCTTGTTACAGAATCTACATGTAAGGTGTCCTGTATCCTGCTTAGTGCAAACAGTTCTGCGGCTGTCTTCGTGAATGGTCCGTTAATAAACGCCTTGGTAGGGCTTAATCCTGGCCTGTTGGTCCAGTCAGTTTTATGTTGCTCGCAGATCCACCTGTTTACATAGCTGCGGATAGCGTTCCTAGGGACCTACTCCCAGGGCAGGTTTCGGACCGTAGTAGAGTCCATTTGACCCGTATCTTGCGAGCTCATCGGCGTTTTCATCGCCTTCGATTCCAAAATGACCTGGAATCCAGAGCAGTCTCACTATGTCCTACCCTGTTAGGTCGCAGGTTCTTCAAAATAGTCCCCGACCAGTCCGGCTGAATTTAGTACATGCGCAAAAATAAAATTTAATAAATATGTATCGAAGGGCGAACTGCTGGTTCTTTACAATCTTACAACATCTTACAATTCTTTACAATCGTATTTTAAGTCTGTCTCTACACACACTATCATAAATAACACGAGCAATAATTGTAGATGATATTATTAGCACACAAAACTGTTAAACGTAAACGTAGGACAATTAGATTTTGCTCAGGTATTATTAGTATAGAATAAACATGTTTTAGTAAAAGTAATTAAGTTTTAGGCAGCTATTATTTTGGGCAAACGCAACAAACTAGCTGACTCGGGGATTAAGCGGTAGAGACGTTAAGTTAATTTTTTAATGGAACATCTTACACTTTGTATACAAATTCGATTATATCATATTTTCTCCTAAACAAACTATGGAGAACTGTCTAGCTAAAGTTGATAATCAGCGGGATATTTGGATATAAAATAACGTACGAAGGAAGTTATTTATATTAGCGAAATGGATAGAAAGGCGTTGCAATAATAGTAAATTTATTTTGTTATATCATTGTTATTCAATTTTGCGCAAAGACGTGAAATTTCATGAAATTATGATACTAGTTTTTTCACATTTCACACATTTTTAAAAATATCCAACACGTCATACATTCCAGTACGTCAATTCCCTGAAGCTTATAGTCACGTTGCGTAATATTACACTAGTATAATAGTATATTTCTTGCTGTCAGGGACGCACAACGAATCTGGTAGAGAACATTTATTGGCTGTCCCCTTTGCTCGACTTTGTTTCATGTACGGCTAATCCCATTTCTTTGCCTTAATTGCAACAGCGCAATAATAATATGCAACTCGCATCCATTACGTGATTAACTAAAATTAGGGCATCTTTGCAACTTATTTACTTAAAGCAATTTCTTAAGAAAAATCAATTGCAAAATATCGATGTCTGTTACGGTTACTTAAGTTTTAGATGTGTAGCTGTACATTTCCTAGACATATAATAAATAAAAGAACTTTGATAAGAAAATATTGTGGTACCTTGCTGTCATGATTTAAAGTTTGCATTTGCTTAATGGGCTAAATAAGCATTTAAATGAAGTTGAAGTTAATGATGAGGTACGGTGGTGTGAAGAAGTCCTGCAACACTCGAGGAAAAACTTCAAATTCAAATTCAAATGATATTTTTAAATTTCTTTAGCCCTCAAAGTACTTATCCATATAGATTTTCTAATACAGTTGTATAGTAAAGGTCATAGACCAAATTTTTGATTGTTAGGTAAGAACAATTTGCAATGAAGCATTTATTTGAAATCTTGTATAATTTATTTTTCCTATTCAAGTTCGAACCTCTGATATTACAAAATAAACTAATTAATATTTAAATAATCTAATACTTTATTGGTCAGCCCTTGTTCTCGATGACTAATTTGCATCTGTTTGGCATGGATTTTCCTAGTTTTCCAAGTGCTTCCTTAGAGATACCGTGAAATCAGACATTAATAGGAGGCTTCTATTAAATTAGTTTTGTTTGACGGTTTTTCACAAATTTCTATGAGGTATAGGTCGGGGAATTGTGCTGGTCAATCCATTTTATCAACAAGGCAACATCTAAGATTGAACCAGTTTTGCTCTACGGTAAGATGTATTGTCATCGTGGAAAATAAACGTTTGTTCTCCAAACAAATCTTTCTCAATAGGCAACATCGTATTGTTCAATACTTCAATGTATTTTGTTGCATTAGTCATACCAGAGAAAACATGCAGTCGACCAACTCCTTTGAAAGATTAACACTCCCACACCATAACAGTTGTTAGACATACTCATAAAAGTTCTTTCCCTGGAATTTTTCTGATATACGCATTATTACTGGTATTAAAGGTGGATTCATTACCGCACAGTACCTTGTGCTACTGTTCCGATGTCTACCGACGATGTTCTTTTCCTCATCACAAACGCTTGAATTTCTGTTGAAAGCAGTGGTCTCTTGCGTGCTCCAAAATTAAGAATTCTTCTTCTAACAGTAGATGTACCTTAACCCACACCAGTAGCTCCTGTTCATAATTTGATCAGTTTTATACAATTTATGCTCCTGACTGGTTAGTCTTAACACAGCATAATCTCTTGCAGAAATTGTTTGTGGTCGGCTACTGCGAGGTTAATCTTTAATTTACTTGAAGAACGTTAAAGCTCTTTTGGTATAACAGCAAGTGATTGCATTCCGTTTTTTGTGAGTTAATTTAATCCGCTTCTTCTGCAAAAATACGGTGCAACTGTAATGACATGTAAATCTCAAATAAATATCAGTGAATGGTATATATGTATAGTTAGAATACAAAAGGCACTTCTCTTACAAATGGCTTTGAAATGAACATGAAGTAATTGTTAATCACCTCATTGTTTTTTTAGAATAATATGTAACTGACTAAGGAATTTAGGCAAGAATGTTTATTTCAATATTTCTAGAGAATGTCATGATCACAGTAAGCCTATAAACTAATTACATAGCAATGATAAGATATTTAAATCTATTTGTCAGAAACTATGTCAAAAAATTACATAAAACTCTAAGAAACAAATTTTCCAGAAGTGAAGTAGTTTTTATGGTACTTTACTTATATCCCTGCTTTCAATATCTCTCTAGACATATGAAATGCACAAGCAAAACCATATGTTTTAACAACAGATTTTACTGTAACACTTTCTCGGCGGTAAGAAACTGTAATTAATCTCACACAAAATGTTATTTTCATCTTCGTCATGATAATCGAACGTTGACTGCTTGCAAATATCATAATCCTTCAGTGAACTAACGACACTTATTTTCAAGATTACAAACAAGTTAGTAAAAATATGAGTACTTTAAAATACCAATCAGTTTTAGAAAGCCCTAAGTCGCAGTCGTTATGTCAACAGCTATTTTATGAGCGACGTCCAGTTAATCTAGTGTTTTTTAATTTAGTGAAGTATTGACTGACAAATGAATAATTTTTTTAGAAACGCCAGTTATAGACTTTAATATATGCCAAGTTGCAGGTGCCTATTGTCTTGTTTGTAGAAGTTATACATTTAATATTACTGTGGTGCTGGTAACATTGTTGAAATGCAAAATTCGTGACAAGGGTTGTGATAAAATACCTTTTTAAGAAGGGTTTATCACCGCAGGAAATTAATAATGGCATGTACGGAGTCTTGGGTGATTCTACCCCGTCATATCAAGCGATTAAGAATCCTGTCAACATGCACCAAGTACTGGACCACCAAAAACGGTTGTCACTCAAGAAGATAATGATGTGGTCCATGACATGGTACTAAGTGATCGGATAATTACGGTCAGATATATTGCTGAGACATGTGGCTTTTCTGTTGGAAGCGTTAAGAAAATTTGGAGGAATTTCGTCTGAATAAAAGTTTGCACACCACGAATTCGGAAAATGTTGTTCCCTGATCAGAAGCGGACCACGCTTCTCACACCTGCGAGCAATTTGCAATGGACACGGATTTGGATGGATTATGGAAAAAATGTGTAACTGTAGATGAAACCGGGTCAAAATGGCAGAGTATAGAATAGTGTGATTCCCCGACCCCACTTAAGTTCCGTGTGACTTTATGGGCCGGAAAGGTAATGATAACAGTGTTCTGGGATGCTGAAGGAGTTTTTGTTGTTGATTAATTACCACGTGGTAACACAACAGCCGGAGATTATGACGCAAAGCTCATACCAAAAGTTCGTAAGAGTATAGATAGAGCAAAACAAATGAGGAAAATTGAAACGTTGCTTTCTGTTCCACCAAGACAACGCTCCTGCTCTCAAGAGCTGTGTTTCTATGACTGCCATCCACAACGCTGGATTTGAAACTTTAGAACAACCCCCACACTCGCTAGATCTGGCCCCCAGTAACTTTCACCCGTTCCCCAAATTAAAAGAACATCTTTGTAGTACTAATTTTTCGGACGATGAAGAGTGATGGCTACTGTGAATGGGGTGGTTTGCATCGCAAGACAAAGAGTTTTTTCTAAAGGTATTTAAGCTCTGCAGCATCTTTATACTAACTGTGTTAAGATTATAGGGGATTATGTTGAGAAACCACCACTGGTGGTGGCCGCAGACGAAATTGACTCTAATTAGTACCAAAACTGGGGTTTGACTATTAATATAAAAAAACAAATTTCTCATCGTAGGCGAAAGAGAACAAGATCTAAACATTGAATTAGATGTAATAGAGAATTCTAAAAGATTCAAATACCTCGAAATTACCTTCACTGAGTCTGGAAACAGCAATGAAGATATAAACAAGAAAATTGGCCAAGGACGAAAAGCAATATAGCAATTAAACTCTGTGTTGTGGAATGACAGAATAACAAAAGAGACCAAAACTACCATATACCAAACCATTGTTGAGAGCATCGCCACTTATGGCTCTGAAGTGTGGGAAGTTACCATGAGGAACTAAAATAAATTAAAAGCTGTAGAGATGGATTTCTGGAGGCGCAGTTGTGGCGTCTCCAGACTCGATCGTATAAGAAATGATGAGATTCGCCAACGGATAGAAGTACATGAATCAATTATCGACACCGTAGAAACTAAAAGACTAAAGTGGTATGGCCAGATGCAACGAATGCACGCTTACAGATGGCTAAGGAAAGTATGGGATTGAATCCCAAATATCGAAGAAAACGAGGACTACCGGCCAGAACTTGGCACAAGAAGTGCAAGAATCAATGGAAACCAAAGGACAAAGAGACGGTAATTGGATGGACAAACAGGCTTGGGGGGCAGGATGCGAGATATGGTTACGGCCGTGAAACATTCGTTAATATATACATACAGGGTGTATCAGAAATAGGTACAAATATTAAATCCAATGGAGATTACAATATATACAAACTAAAAAAAACATTGGTTTGGCAATGGGACCCATAAGATATGAGAAAATAATAATTGAAAATTTGACCAAAAATTGTTTGAGTACCGCAGGATAATAACAAAAATTTGAATTCAAAGACATGTTATGCAAAGGACAGTAAGATAGAAGTGCACAAAAATTTCTTATCGCCTGTCACAAACTAATACTATTAGGTAGGTCAGTAATTTCTATTGAGTCTGTTGTTATTATTACAAGCCAGACAAGTTTTTACGTTTTTACCACTTTGGATTTACTTTACAATTAAGTAATAACCTTCTACAGCTTAAATGCATTTTCTATGTATCATCAGCAGTTTCCAAACAAAATTTTATTTCATTTTTTAATTCAAAAAAATAAACTTAATGATTTTTGAAAAATAAATACTACCATTGAATTGTACTTGAGCCAATCTATTACTGGTTTAAATATTTGTACCTATTTCCGATACACCCGGTATATATATTTGCTAAATTACAAGTGATAAAATTTATCACTTTAAGTAAATAATCAGAAAAGTGAATTGGGTACAAAACAATAATCAATTATTCATACAGCATATCCCCATAAGGACTCTTTAAAGAAATTAATTTAATTCTCAGGGTAATTAAATCGTTTATCAATCTCTGGGTAATTACTGTTGCAAATTGCGCTGCAAATATTCAAACCAGCGACAACAAATAAAGGATATAAACGAATGAAAGGCATTAGATAAATCGTTGAAAAGTACACATATAGATGCTAAATCTTTTCAGAAATCTTTTAGCAATGCGATTACAAACACATTTATCTTTTTTACATACAATAACATCAAAAAAGGAACACATTAAAATATTCTTTTTAATTCATTTTATAAATCTAGTTTTATTTTTGGAACTGCTTTGATATTACCCACCTTTTGAAAACTTGCTGACATGGTCGGGCTTGGAACAAATCGTTGCATTTATTCAAATTGAATGCGGTACAGTTGCGTTTCTTATCAGCATGTCTTGGACTCTTCTCGAAATTTATCGAAATATACCAACCTTCAATCACTATTGTGCAATAATTTTAGAGGATATATATGAAAAACTTGAACACATACTTGATTTAATTGCAGATTCACAAACATATACGATCAAGGGTAACTAAATGTATGTCTCTCAGCTTTACGTTGTACAGCGTTGCCAAATTTAAAAACCTTCAAGTGTTTATAATTTAAAGGCTCTTCGTCTAAGACCAAATTGGTGTTAGAGTTTTTTGCTTGTTTTTCAACTTATAATTGCGTGGTGTAATTATTAGCCGCATATTTTAATACACCTTGTATGTAGCATATCAATTAGTATAAAATGCTTATCTATCAAGTTCTCCACATTATATAGCAGTTTATATTGGCCACCAACTGAATATGTGATAACCAATTCTCCTGTAAATATTCAACGTAAAGTTATACCAGTATGAAGTTTTGTCTACATTTTAAAATAAAGAAAAATGTAGGTAAGATTGCATTACATATACGTGCTGCGAAACGAGCTAAGGTGCAATTTACATGCAACTTATCTTGTTAATATATCAACTATATTTATTTAAGAATCTATTTTTTCTGTTTTCCTACACATCTAAACAACTATTTAGATAAAACTTCGATTTTAATCATTCAATGATGCAATTTTAAAACATGTTTTTATTGTTGATTTACAAGAACTGCGTTTTGATAGCCAATTATTAAAACTAAATTAAAAAGTCTACCCTGTAGTACCTGACTTTCTTCCAATATTCATAAAGTAAATTGTTTAGTAGGAAACGGAGGCTTCTGGATAATTTAGGCGTTGAATGCCGAGTGTAGCAATATGTTTCGAGATCTTTTATGATTATTTTCCACGGGGAAGGACACCGATTTTCCAGCTGGAAACGAGTGAAACCCAGGTTGTGAGTCGGTGTAATGCCGGTGATGACGAGAAAGCAGCTTTTGTTGACGCGGCTCCTTCAAGGCACTCACTGTTCTGCATAATATGACGGATTATGAGCACATTTCTAAAAATCCCAACCTAAGCGATCCCGGCTAAATCCATTTTACATAAGCACATATAACACCGACCACTTCTTGCCACTCCAGATATGCCGTAATGCAAAAATAAAATTGCTTCCCTGTTTTATGCTCTTTTTTGGAAATATAATGCTGCACCAACTGCAGCAGAGGCTAAGAATCTTATCTGAATTATTTAAATTGGGTGACCCACCGACGGCTGAATAACTTTTAAGGAATTGTCAACTTTCAGCTTTCTGTCTTGAAATTTGTTTCTGATTTGAATGCTCTTTTTGTGTCGGAGCTATTTTAATCTTCCCTTTTGTTATTGTAATTCTTGGGAATTTTCATGAACTTAACCAGAACTTTTTATAAATCAATACAATTTTAAACTAGGCACAATTTTTTTAGAATAAAATCTTCCGAATATTATTTTTAGTTAAAATTTAAAATGAAGTTATTATTTTAGGGTTTTTAACATGGAACTTGAATAAATTGTAATAAACTGTTTATACTAACATAAACTATTGAATTACAATTATAAGAATCACAAAATGAAATTTGTACAGTAGGTTATTTAACGCCAGTTTCAATTGTCAGTATGGGTAAATACATAATTAAATTGAATTTGAATTAATAACTGGGTGTGCGATATTGACAGGTGTTTCGAATTGGAAGTTGGTAATGATTATGAAATTGTAAAATTACTCCGTTTTAATCTTTCATTTCGCCGCTAGCTCCATAATTAGTTCTATTCAAATTTCCGATAATTTCATGGTACTACTGACACAAAACTTTTTTAGCCAGAAGCTAAATTGAATACAATTTATATAATTGGATAATGGTATCATTATCGGTTTGTCTGTGTGTTTGTTTGCTTTACCCACTTAGTTGGATTGCTTCTCTCTAATTCACTACAAAAGCAGCAATTATTGCAATTTTGTTTTTCGTTCTCTGCTGATACGTATAATATGTGGACGACTGCAGCTATTTCCGTATACAGAGATTATCTGCTATTCATTGGTGTTCCCTGGTGTATAATTAAGCAACTGCTGGGCATGATATCAGAATATTGAACTAGTATTTATATAGGTATAACCTGTATACAATATTGTAGAAGTGTGTTAACGAGTGTCAGTATTGATTCTTTCGGAGAAAAATCGAATTTAAGACTGTCACACAAAAAGATTTTCCACAATGTGTGTCCCATAATAGGTCGCTCTGCTCACGGTGAAACTTTAAATGCTGAAATTTATTCAAACCATATTAAATTGCATTTCATTAAAGCTTATTTACAGTTTTGACACTTCAGTCTACATAAAATTCAGTGTGGTGGGTACTTCAATTGGTAGAGAATTTGCTTTTTGAGCAAACTTTTAAAAGATTTAACTTTGAATTCTAGACATTAGCGAAGCAAATGAGAAAAATCTTCGCATCCTACTCTCCAAGCCTTCTTATCTAGCCAGTCGCCCTCTCGCAATCCTCTGGTCTTCCCTACCTTCTTGTATATTTGGCACCCAATCCCACATCTTCTTTAGCCATCTGTGATTGTTCATTCCCTGAAAGTGCCCATACCACCTTAGTCTTTTTGTTTCTACGGTATCAATAAACGTCCCGCCCACTTCCACCCGTCGGCGAGTATTATCGTTTCTAACACGATCAAGTCTAGAAATGCCACAACTGCGTCTCCAGAAATCCATATCTAAATATCTAAGTTTATTTTTATTATTGTTGGTAACTTTCTACGCTTCAGATGGGTTGTTTGTGATTCTTTCTACGATAGTCTTATAAATAGTTGTCTTAGTGTTTTTCCTTATTTTATCACTCCACAAGACTGAGTTCAATTGTTTTATAGCTCTTCTACCTTGGCCGATTTTATTATATATGTCTTCATTACTCTTTTCCTAATCAGTAATGGTAACTCCAAGGTATCTAAATCCATGGGTATTCTTTATTATATCTGACTCACTGTCTATATCTTGCCCTTTTTCACCCACGACGATTCAGTTTTCTTCATATTAATCGTGAGGCCCTAATTTTTATATTCTTTAATCAGCTTTATCCCCATATAACCCGCATCTATTTCGTCTGCTGCCACGGCGCCCAGGTCATCAGCAAAGAATAACGATAATTCCAACTCTCATGTTGCAACACTTTTTCATTGACTGGTTTAGAGCTTCGTCTAGGAATATTTTAAATAACGTAGGTGCCAAAGAGCAACCCTGTCGCAACCCTTTAGTGACTTCGAACTCTTTAGGTATTTTGTTTGGCAGCTTTACGGCACTAAGACAATCTGAATATAATTTTTTTTTATAGTATTTATGAACATATTGTTGACACCTTTCCAATACATGGCTTTGTGTAGATCAATGAATGTTAAATGCACAAATCTCCAGCTAACTGTATACTTTTCCACCACGTGTTTAAGTGTAAATATATTGTCGGTGCAGGATCTACCTGCCCTAAACCCACTTTGTTCTTCTGGTTCTGTTGTATTTTCCTCGTCTTGTTTTAATAAGTCTTCTATATAAACGTGCCATAGAGCTAATAACACTTACACCTCTATAATTGCCACATTCAAATCTACTGCCTTTTTTTAGATCGTTGTTATGTGTGCGATTTTACAATTTTCAAGAGGAAGTTCTCCATGCAAACATGCTAAAGATATTTGTCGATTGTTCCAAAACGACGTTTGTGGCTGAGTTTACTTACTATAGCTGTATTGCCCAGTCCTGGTGCCTTCTTTTTTTTATTGCCTTTAGATCGTGCTTTACTTCATCTACAGTTATATCTTTTGGGGTTTCGTCTACTTCTGCGATCTTATTGTGTGTATTTTCGTTTACGAATTCCTCTAGGTCTTGTGTTAGTAGTGTTTCATAATAGTTCCTCCATATGCCATGCGTATGAGAGCTATACGCCTTTTATCTCTCTTTTGAGTTCATAGACCTTTAAGTAGCTTCCAGGCATGGTAGACTAGAGTATTACCTCTGTAGTTGTTTATTTTTGAACAAACTGCTTGCTGCAATTTATTTTTTGTTTCTGTCGTTGCTTTGTTTACTAAGTGTCTAAGCAGTTTATATTCGTTTCTATCACTATCACTGTTTGACGATAACCATTTCTTATATGCCGTTTTGTTTTACGTTCCTAGCTATTCAATATCTTTATTCCACCATAGAGATTTGTTTCTCTCTACTTCCGCTTCCGTTGTGGCTTGATGTATACACTCTTTAAGTTGGTTATGCATTCCATCCACTGAGTGCTCTTTCACATTTCTAAGTTTATTGGCGAATTATAATTGATGCTAGGACTTAGTTGAGTCAGTTTCTAATCGCTTTAAGTTATATTTTACGCTTTATGGTAGCTCTTATTAAATGGTGGTCCGACCGACAACCGTCTCCCTTTCTAACTTTAACATCACTAACTGCAATGTGATTTTGTCTTACTGCCACCTAATCGATAATTGATTTTCTTTGGCGGGTAGGCTGTCTCCACGTATATTTGTGTAAGTCTTGTGTTTCCAGAATCCATTCCTAATTTTAAGACTATGTTGGTGACATAATTGTATAAGCCTCTCTCTATTGTTGTTCACAATATCTTCTCCATATTAGTCTACTACTGGATCATTTCTTCTTGCACATGTTCTGCCATTTAAGTCACCTAATAAAATAATTTCTTTACTTATAGACTCACGTAATTCTGTTAATTATTGGAAGAATCTTTCTTTAAATACATTTTATATTCATTTCTACTTGTATAATACTTTAACTTATTTGCTCCCAGATAGTTATACATATATCGTTCTAGATTTTTCTTAATTAGGATTGCGACACCACACTTTGCTCTCTCTTCTTTAGGTACGCCACAATGTATATACATATATGAATATAACTTTGTTTTTCTTCTGTTCCCTTCTTTTCTGCTTGGTTTTCGCAAGGTCGCCAGTATCAACGTTGTATGTTTCTATTTCTTTAATCACTTCTTGGAGTTGATTACTTAAACTCCGAGTATTTCACGATCCGAAACTCATAGTTCTTTTTCTTCTGTGTTGTAGTTCCCTATTTGGGCTGTCCGCGGCTTGGTTATAGGATACTTAGGGTTTAAATAATTTGCACGATGAGGAAGAGCTGGCCCCTCGGCCAACCCGAAGGATGTATTGGCGTAATTAAGTCTGGCTTCTCATCCGGGGCCTGTACGACAAGGGAGACTATCAGTAGCTAAGTTATCGTCAGTATAGCCCCCAGAATCATTAAAACACGCAAGTCCTACTACCACGACAAGGTTTACATCCATGGACGGCTTCATAATTGTCTTCTACCATCAAAACCTTTATGCAAATCCATTGAAGGGATACTGGTTTTTCAGAAGGATAATGCCTGCCTGCCATTCAGTAAAAACCGTAAAAGCCTGGCTTACATATCATGAAATACCGACAATCCCATCTAGTAGCACCGATCTTTCATCCTCAGAGTCCGTATGCAAGGTAAACTGCAGACAATTTAAGGCAATATAACGCAGGAAACCTGTAAAGAATTTATTCGTAAAATTCCCAAACGTTCAAGCGCCGTTATTAAAAATAAGGGAGGCAACTCAGTGTTGAAGCTCTTACATCAGTTATGTTGAAGAACCGTTTCTGTTAAAATAAGTTGTATATCAATGTAGGTGGTTGGAAATATACGTTTGTTTCTTCGTTGCTTGCAGTTGCAAGACATACGAGGTAGGACAAATATACAGGGTCCGGCAGTGAAACGGGATGATTTGAGATGGGGTTCAGAGCTAGTAAGGTGGAGGCGAAGGTGTTGGTCCCTCACCATCAGCACGGCCTACCATTTAATTTACAATGAATCGTTGGACGGGTGAACACCACGGTTTCGCAGTTAAAGCTTATTATCAGAATAACGAGAGTTTCATTCAAACGCGTCACGTTTTCCGACGTCATTTCAATATACCGCGCAACCAGCTACACTGCAAAAATTTCACTTAATGCTTTTTTCCCGGGCCGCGTCATGTCTCGAAACGGGGATATCACTTGGCCCCCTCGCTCTCCCGCTTTAACGGCTTGTGACTTTTTTTATGGGGGTCCCTAAAAACGAAAGTGTTTGAGGCCGGTCCACCCAGAACTATTCAAGCCCTCAAACAACGCATTCGGAACGAGATTGAAGGAATACCTGCCAATATGCTGCGTGAGGTCATGCAAAACTTCCAGGTCCGACTCCAAGAATGCATAAATTTCAATGGAGGATATTTGGCGAACATAGTGTTTAGTAAATAGCTTTTTTTGTATTGTACGCCAAATGGATATTCTTGTACTTTATATTTATACATGAAAAATTTATAAAAAAATTCATTCTTTAAAAAATAATTAAATGTTGCAATCATGCCTTTTCACTGCCGCACCCTGCATAACGGGATTGATTAAATACAAAGCATGTGAGGTGGCTATAGGTGAAAATACCTCTAGCGTCCTTCGAAATAATCTCCCTCGACTTCTACGCACCGTTGACATCGACGATACAAGTCACGAAAAACCTGCTTAAACTTGTCGCGAGAAAGTGCGTTTAGTTCGGCGGTAACATTCCGTTGAATGTCTTCCACGTCGTGAAAGCGCCTTCCCTTGAGGGTCCATTTCAGCTGAGGAAACAGCATGAAGATCGCTGGAGACAGATCCGGCGAATAGGCAGGATGTTCTAAGACTGGGATATTTCTTGTCGCCAAAAACGTCTTCACAATAAAGGCAGAATGCACAGAGGCATTACCGTGTAAAAGGTGGCACTTGCCGGAGGCTGCCGAATGCTGTCGCACACGTCGAATGCGTTTTAGTAAACGCGTCATGACACCCCTGTAGTACAGGCTAGTCACGGTGACACCCGGTGGCACAAATTCTTTGAGAATGATACCTTGACTGTCGAAGAAAGTGATCATCATGATCTTCACTTTCGATTTTTGAAGACTTAATTTCTTTGGCATGGGAGACGTCTTCGATCGCCATTCCATGCTTTGTCTCTTGCTTTCTGGATCGTGCTGGAAGCACCACTCGTCACCAGTAACAATTGAATTCAGAAAATTTGGGTCACTGTTGGCTGTTGCAATGAAGTCGCGGGAGGTGTCCATTCGATGCGCTTATTGCTCAGCGGTCAAATTGTGCGGACAAATTTGGCACAGACCTTCCTTTTCTTCAAATGCTTCTCCAAGATGGTTCTAACGGTTTCACGGCTAATACTCAGCTCGTGCTCCATCATTCTCAGTGTCAGTCGTCGATCAGCCGCCACAAGTTGTCGGACTTTTTGGATCGTTACGGGGTTTCTCGTTGTGATCGGACGACCCGGCTTCTGATCATCGTAAAGGTCCTACCGACCTTTACGAAATCTGGCAAACTACTCGAAAACGCGAGTATGGGACATGGCCTCATCGCCGTACACAGTTTTCAACATCTTGAATGTCTCCGTGGCCGTTTTCCCCAATTTGAAACAAAACTTAATGTTCGCTTTCTGCTCCATGTTTGACTTGTGTCACATGTGACAGCTGCACTAACTTGTTCATTCGCATGCACAGCCTACCACGCAAGTTCTGACAGGATGCCGTTTTAGCTATGTGTAGGCGAAAGTTTCAGCTACAATTTGGATATGATTTGGAAACAGTCAGTTTCTTATAGCGTCCGCAGTAGTGCCAATCCCGTTTCATATTTGTCCGACCTCGTAATTTTACAATATAAAAGCAATGACTGCAAAAATAAAGTTCTAATCACGTCGTTGTATTTATTTAAAAAAATAATTGTAATACTAATTTAGACTGCTATGCGAACCATTATGTCCCTTTGAACACGCACAATGTATTATATCTGGAGGTAAAATAGGTCTTGAACTTTTCTGCATAACAACATGGAGGAGGAATCATCATGATTCATAAGATAACTTTCCCCATTTAACCTTGTTATGTTCATTCGATTTTGCCGCTTCATAGGAATTAAAGTTTTATTTTAATTGCTGCTCTTAAGCCGATTACTATATTTTTATTTGCCGAATACAATTTAGTGGACCTTTTTTTTGTTATCATGGAGAAATGCCGATTAATGTTTTGATTGGAGAATGGCCCTGGAAATTTTATGCTTCCCAAAAGTTGACGTGCAAGATTTGTTCTAGAACTCTTGCACCATATTTTGCAATGCGTCCTCTGCATATTAGCATTGCGTTTTTTTCTTGAGTCGGATTTAACATCTCGTTCGACCCGGTCGCTCGCTACCATTTCGGGAACCGTTGATAAATTAAGGCAATGCAAAAGTCTTCTGACCCGTTACAAGTGACCATCCCGTACAGCGGCGGAGATTTTGGTATCTGAAGCTCCCGTCTTTCGTTTTCTCGTCGTCAAAGAAAGTCCTGGCCCGCAGCGTTGCCTACATTCGATCCAGTCTTCAGGGGCGTCCCTGCGAATTTTTGCCTGCTTCCCGAAGATCTTAGGAACACTCCAGTTGTGCCTCTTACTACTCCGTACCGAACCAAAATAAGGTAGGACAAATTGTTAATTGTGTTGTGAGAACTTGTTTCGAGTTTCATTTGAAGTTTCAAGTGCTGAACCTTTTTTTTAAAGCGACCTTCCGTCGCCTGCTGTCATTTTTCTTGTTGTTAGCTGTAAAGCGCAATCATAAATAGTACTTTTTTTGTAAACTCAGAAGCCACTGGCTGCGTAGATCTGTTTTAAGAAAGTAAATATCGTTAACCACTGGCGGCGAGCCTTCGAACGTTCCAACTACCCTTGTTTTAAGCCATAGGTACCATTTTGAATATAATTATTGTTTTGTATTGTGTCACCAATTTCAAATAGTCTAATTATATTTGTCTTAAAATATACCATATCTTTTATTTCTGTGTATTTTTATTTAGTGCATAAAATTTGTGAGCTTTATGTACACGAGGAGGCACAATAAACTATTGCCTAGAGAATAATGGAAATCATTTTTAACATTAAACCTAATATTTTTAAATTTTAGTCTGAACCTGTTTTATTTTTTAATTTTTTTTGAAACGACTCGAATAGAAAAATGTTTGCTTCTATTGAATAGCATTTAGTAAGAAATTAACAATGACTTATCACCAAGTGGGTACCTCTTGTAATTATTTTATTGGGGCATCTGGAGGGCATTGAATTGGAATGTTATGTATGGAGTCATGATGGTTCTCCTCCATGTTGCAAAATCGTCTAGAACAGTTTAATAATTACATTAATCCAGAGGTAGACCACATTGTGCATTTTCGAATTGACACCTGTAAATCAAGGTATTTTGTACTGAAATAATTAAAATCTAAAAGTACAAAATAGGCTCACTGTAAATTTTCAAGCTGTTTAACCCATAAGCGCTTTGTTTATTCCCATTGCATACGCACAGTTCAACGTCAGTTGTGTACCTTTGTTCACATCTCAAACGATATTGAGTCGTTCCAATCTCGTCTCACGCCGCTACTAGATGCTCCTAACCAAGTGAGTATGTCCGCTAAACAACGCAATGCAGGAGATCATATCAGTCATGAAGCCAGAATCAACCACCATCTCGATATGACCCCATAAGTGAAACCATGTTGAAAGAACTTTCAAAGAAATCTACGAGCCCCGCTTCGGTGAAGTTGATTAAATAGTTAAATTTTCAATCTGAAAAAATTTTCAATCTGAAATTTCTATTTTAAAATAAAAATACAAAGAAAAATTGAAAAACCATCTGTGGATAACATTTTATCCTTAATTGAACGTAGATTGGCAATTTCCAGTTTTCGAATAGGTTGGACAACTTCGCTGATGCGGGCTTCATAGTAGATTCACCACTAATATTTGCAATCTTGTTGTTAGATTAGGGTGGTTTGACTATTACTGCAAAGCAGATCAAATTTTAGTTTCCTCTCAATGAGGAAGATATTCAATAGAATTAGACTAGTATCGTTTTGTGATACTAGAAGTTATGGTTTTCGAGTTTAAAGAAGACCCTTTGCCCATAAAACAGATACGCAGAATCTTCAGATCACATTTATGTATGTTTTAACAACTCCATTTTAATTTAGGGGAATGGCCGTAGAATGCCACTTTATTTTCCGTAGCTACACACACGATGTTGTAATTAAGGATGTAGATATAGGTCTAGATTTAATAAATATAAGTTCCAAGATTTATATCTAAAAAGGGATTCAGAAAAATATGTGTATAATACTTAAACTGATATATACACACTTAATTTCTTTATATACTTTATTCTTCTTATGTTTATTCTTACTACAAGTTATGGAAAATTATTTTATGATATTCTGTTCTAAAAACGCGCCACATGTAATGGCAAATCCAAGAGTTAGACTAGTGTAGGCTGAGTCACTCTTGCTGCTCATATTTGAATACAATATTTACCATTTGAACTACGTACTTATGTGAATTTACATGAATACGCTGTGGACGTTCATTGCTTTATCAGAATCTGATCCGCAACTTACCAGTAACTGTTGCTACTTTTGCCCCAAGTGAAGATAAGTTATTATCTACTGCTTACTGTTAGAAGGGGTTCGGGTTGGCGAATTTTCTTTCGTCCTTGTCCTACAGGAATAGGTACAATTGGTGCACTTTCACCCACTTCTTCCATAATAAATAAAAGATTTTAAAACTGCCAGTTGGCTAGCACATGTGCTTTACTTTACGTTACTGTATGCTAAGAAGATGTGTAGTACACTTGCAGCTGAGTGCTGCCACGTGAACGGATTACCACATGCTATTGGTTGCGAAGCAAGGAGCAAGTTTTGCAAGTAGAACGTCAAACCAAACAGCCAGTTTTGAAAATAACTCCACACTTTGATGGTATTTCTTGGTGCTAAAGAGAAAGTTTTGTAGAAATGTGATTTTACCAATCGATTTATCTTTAAAATTAGATCATCTTGGCGCCAAAAAGTGATTTTCGTAATTTTTGTCGATTAGCGAGTTTTGCAAATAAGCGCCTCATATATGCGCATATATTTCAATTTTTTCGTGCATATAATCCGCTCTTTAGTCATGGCACTTGCGCTCATGCATCATCATTTATCATGAAATGCAAAAAAGTAAACAGTATCCTGTATGTCATATTTCAATAAGACAAATTGTTCTAATGGAAAATGAATGTACTGCATATTTGACTAAATTTCAGTAAAACGTAGTCACAAATAGAGCAGTACTTCCTTCCTTGCTTAGCATAAGCTGTAGGCCGGGACCAGGGCAGTTAAGTTATGATTCACTGTATTCACTACGTCCTAACTAAACAGGTCCACGGCGTTCCTAATCATAAGACGCGCACAAAATAGAAATTATGTCTATGTAAGCCATAGACAATATTTCTTTCTTATTAATATGTTTAGTTATAATCCAAAACTAAATTGTTTGGTTAAATTATACAAATCACGAGTTAGCTTCCTAATGTCCACTTCCTGACAATATTAATGAAAGAGCAAAACCAGTTTTAACTCCAGTTGCATATATTTTCTTACCTGTATATATATTATCTGAAAATAGGAAATAATTATTCTAATGTTTACAAAATTATTAAACAGCGTAACGATGGTGAAAATTAAATATGCTTTTGAATCAGGAAAAATAACTAACTGTAAATGGTGATGCATTCAAACGTATGCTCCTTGCTATCTAGTGCAACCTTAAAACGTTGATGCTTTTACACGTGTACCTAAAGTTTTTGAGAATTTAGCCAAAGTGTTTGCTTTTGAAGTGTTCCATTTCCTTCAAACTAAGATGTCTTAATACAACAAAACATATTTTTGAATATTTGATAATATTTACTAATTTGTTTGTAGCAATGTTAGATTTGTTAGTTGGTTTCCTCTGCCTGATACTTTCAAATTGATAACGTTTGTACATCGAAATTGTTTTAGTGGACTTCCTCCCTGCGTAAAATTTGCTATCGCCGTTAGCCAACTACAGTCAGTTGCGTGGAAAATCTTAAAAAATAGGTTTTCCTCATCATCTTTTGTTCAATGCGAACAAGCAAAGACGCACATTTATGTTGCAGAGCAAGCAGAGAATCGAATAGGCTTTCCGGGTCAATGTTTCTAATACTGGAAGATTTACAGTCAACTGAAGTTTTTTATTGGCTTTTGAAAAAGCGCCCCGGGAAAAGCCCCTCTGTAATAAACTGTTCAAGTACAGTGTTCTACAATTGTATCAACCTCAATATGAGTACGGAGCCTGTAAGTGAAAGCATGGAAATAAATGAACACTCCCGTTGCCCTGCAGTGTTCAAGATAGAACCCATTCACCCCAACCCTCGTGTCACTGTAGATTATATTCCACCCCATCCCTTTAACCGCATGTACCAAGCGATATTTATGCGAATTTTGGTGATATACAACTCGTGCTACTTGTAATTTGATTTATGTGAGCTGAATTCTCATTAATATCTCATTATTGTATCTGCGTTAGGAATGTACACGTTTTACCTGCCGGCTGCAGATATAACCCAATATACATATTGTAATAAATATACGCCGTTTGATTCGTAAACATTTATTGCATCAATTATTGAAACAGATATGTAGATTATTAAATCTGATATCGTGGCTCTGATTCGAACTTGTCATTTACTGTTTAATATTACATGATACACATAATGAACCCGAGCATTTACATGTTGGTGTCATTACATTAATTATTCTAATAGAAATTATGGACACAATAGATACAGTACAATACAATATAAAAAGTTTATTTTATTGATTATTTTAACCTAGATATAAATCATAGAAAGCAATAATATAAATCGAGGGTTTTATCCAATAAGAGCGATAGAATATTTTTCCAAATGTATATGGATTTAGTAGTACTTTGACTGGTTTAATATTTAAGTTGCCAAAAACATTTCTAGGAAAACTGGGAACTCCATTAATACTAAATTGATCCTTAAAACATACAATTTCGAATACTTGAAACTTTAGTTTAGTTCATACGCTCTTATTGCATAAAGTTTTCGATTTAGTTCCAAGAAAACCTTTCCCATCTGGCTCAAATACCTATAGCCAGTGAATAATTTAATACGAAACGTGACTTTGGAACAGAACAACAAACTAATTTATACTAAAATCTACAATTTTTTTATACGCTATTATGTCAACTGCTTTATGTTTCATTCAACGCCGGTATGCTTCACTTTCATCTTCTTCCTTCTTCAAAGCTTTTATCAAAATTATGCTCATGACTGCATTGCACACCTGCAACAGAAAAACAAATTAATACAGCTCTAGGATTTCTAGTCACGTTCTAACATCCAGATTTACTTTCCCAATTATGCACTACGCAATAGTAAAGGTTTCAAGAGAAAACCCTGGCATTTAACCAAAACTTAGAAATTACTCGTCCATTCAAATAATCAGAGCGTGCCAAATAAAGTCAATTATCTTGGATGCGATATCAATGAAGCATGAATACGAAGCAGTTGTGAAAGTTTTGAAACAAGCAATCACAAGTTGTGTTGTGGCTTGTACGCAATTTTCAAGTTTTTCAAGAGGTTTGGCTAAAATTAGTATGTACGAGCGAAGAATATAGGAGAGGGCAGCCTTTTTTCTAAGTTTTTGTTTGTTTTGTGGTTTTGAAGTTGGACCTCAACGGCGTAGACACATTGAATAACAGCAGCACTTTTGTGTTCAAGATTGGATGCTCTTAAAATACAAAAGTATTAGCAATTTGCGAAATATAAGACGAAAAACAGAATGGCATACTGTAAGACAAAATTGAGGAAAATTAAATGGATCTATTTAAAAAAGTTTCTGTTAGGAAATATTAAGAGTCTGGTTAAAGATGTTGCGGATTATAAAAGTTTTGAATTTTAAAGCTGTCGTTAAAGAATTTAACTTCACTGAAATTTGGTGAAACATATTTTACTAAAATTGGCGATTTAATGAGGTACACTTTCCTAGTCGTCCAACATTGTGCTGATGAATTCTATTGCTGATATACAAATAAACTAATGACCTCCAAAGTTCTCCGAACGGCCCTTCAAACTAACGTTCCGCTAATTTTCCTTTGATACTAAGTAGGTCTGTCGAATATCGTTTAAATGTCCTGAATTCTGTTATGACTTATACAGTGGTGTAAAAATGTTTAGGATAATTACTTCTAAATATGCAGATATAATTACTGTATCACTAAGTAACCTGTTGAATATCTACTTGGAATTCTTAAGAAACGCCCAAATAAGCATTCGTTTACCTATTAAATTTCTTATGAATAACCTTCAAGAGATTAGAAAGTACTTAACTTTTACTTAAAACTTATATTTTGACAAATACCTTCTGCGTCATGGCAATCGCTTTGTGATACTTATTAGCTCTTTCTTTTTTCATATCATCAAAAGTTGCAGGAACCTATGTTAGAAGAAATTAAATAAATTATTAAATTAAGTATCGCTGCTATCGTATTCCATCATAAATAAATAGTCTCCAGTGGTACAATCGCAGTCATCAGTCAGCAGTTATTGTAGTATTTAAAGAGTACTTTCAAAGTGGTAACCTCGTAGTGACACCCTAAGGTAACCTTAATTAGAACTAATGTTCTGTTGAGAATAAAAAGCAGCCATGGGCTAAAACTCAGCGCATTATACTTCCAACCTGGAGGTCTGGTATTCAATTGCCTAGCCGTTTCCTCTGGCAAGGCTTTGGCACACCAGTCAGGTAACATAGCTAGTAAATCTTCTCCAGGGTAGAAGAGTTTACATTTTCCATGGTTCATAGACCACGTTAACATGTAGGTCCTCTATGGCTGTGGTATTTTAAACGTGCAACACAAGTGTAGGGAAGATCGCTATTTGTGTAATTAAATAAAGCACTCGAAGAGAAAGAGAGGGAAAAAGGAGCGTGACTATTAAAGCATTAATTATACGGAAACGACTAAATTATTGTGAGCCAAAGACTTCTTGGACTTGCATGCGGAGCACAAAAAAACCTACTTCTTCATACAGCGGTTTGCCATGGTAAACCAACAACAGCGGCAGAATAATCCCCTTTTAACATTAATGTTTTCAATAATCATTATAACTACATTGTATATTAGAAGGTTTCCTGCAGAGAAATTTCACTAAAATGTATATCTCCGTTAATATAGGACACAACCTCTGTTATTATTTGTTCAAAGACTAGATGATGTGTCTAGTTATAACGAATACAATATCTATTTGGCGAGAACTATCTCTTCGATAAAATAAACTTTATTTTCCAGGGCGTTTATGTTACCCTACCCTACGGTAGATCTTCCTCTATGCAATAGTCGTTAGATTTTGGTTACTAACCCATACAGTTGCAGCCTGTGGCAAATGATATGCGCCATCGTCAAAAAAAAAACATATAGAAACGAGTTATTTAACTTAAGGCTTCCTGAGCTAGATGTTCAGGAATAATTTAGATAAATTGATAGGATAATCATTTAGTTTCTAATGTTTAACATACTCTGCTGAAGTTCTTGGTTTAATATCTCCCTAAAGTAATTCTACTGCACTAGTCCATTATACCTAATTTCCAAGTTGAAAATTATAGTTTTTGCAGTGTTTTACATTCTAGCTTAGACAGCTTCTAGCTTATCAATCAATGTACTGGATATCGCTTTATTCATTTCAAGTTTTGGAATCTCCTGAGCCTTCCAGCATTCTTTTTACATTACATTACCTTTTCACTTCAGCTGTCACCTTTATATCAATGTCAATTTCTATTTGTTTTTCTATTTTCGGTCTCTCAGCATCTTATTCAAATGTCGAGTTTTATAGTCAGTCGGCTACTAAAGGGACTCAAAATGAGCTAAAAATAGCGCTTTCTCTTATCATCATAGCTATGTTAATAAACGACCGTTCAACACAGTTTTATTAACCAATCGAAAACCCATTCAAGATTGAAATTAAGATAAAAAAATATTGGAAAAATCATAAAATGTGATCGTGGAAATTGCCAAAAGTGAAATTTCTTTGACAATGACAAATGAAGAATCACAAATGAAGAAGTGCTTAACAGGATAGGCACACGACTCGAGCTAACGCAGTTACTTAAGTAACGTAAAACACAGTACTTCGGTCATATTATGACACACAGTAGATATGATATACTACGAGTAGTCTCAGAAGGCAAAGAAGAAAGAAAACGAGGACAAGGACCATCAAAAAATGGACCAACCACAATACACATACAATCTTCCATACTACCCAGGATAGACATAAATTTGCTATAATGGTCGCCAACAGCACGTGATACGGCACTAGAAGAAGAAGACGAATTTTCTTTAACTTATAACTCTCATTCTTTAAAAGCATGGTTCATACAACCCCAATATTTATGTAATTTTCTTAAGATCAGAACAATACTAAAGAGACTAAAGACTAAAACAAATATATATTGTGGTTTACTATACGCATTGGCTTTTATATTGGCTGAAGTTCGCTTTCTAACGTTCAAGTACACGGTCCCCGGAATAATGAACGAAGGCATTATAAAATTTAGTCAATGTGGGAACCTACATTTAATTTTTAGCTGTCTGATCCATTTCGAATCCCATGAGAAGCCTGTTTCGTAAAAATCTGACAGTTCTGTTTCGTCTCTATCTACTACTTTTTTTAAGATTCAATGAGTTGCCTTCAGCAATTCCCATGCTACCCAGCTTATCCAGGCTAAGCACATTTCGTGCTATTCACGAATTTAACATGCTCCACTTTTGAAATACACCCTGTCCCAACTATAACTAAAGACACCATAAACAGCCTGGAAAAGTAAATGGTCCTTCTTGATTCGCCCACAAGCCTTTATTTTTGTTTGATTACGTGTAATACCTTATTTTCGATATTCCTCTTCTAATTTTTGTGATATATACCTTTGATACGCGTCAACGTCAGTCTCGACTTCGATAAATAAGACGATACCTCGCGATGTCTGAGATGAATGATATTCAATTTCGGATATTTATTCTCATATTGCAACACTTTAGTTTGAATTTTTTAAAGGCTTGATTCAAATACAATTTAAATAAAGTTCGGGCAATGCAACCACTCTGCCTAATGCTTTTCCAATTTTAATGTTCGTTAAATTTTTTAACGTACTTATTGGTATACATATTATTTACGACAATCGGTTTAATTTTTTGTGCTACTTATCAAAGTGAGCAGGACACTATTATATGCTGTCTGCCGATCCATGAATATGATATGAGTTTTTAAATTACGAGCAAGTTTTTTCTGCATTGTATGTTTCAAACAAAACAAGTTATTTGCACAGAATCTTTCTACTATTTGATTAGTTTTTTATATTTGCTATTATTACCACTACCACTAGATTTTTATATTACTCTGGAGGGTATCTCTATGTTCCTCGAGGTGTTAAATGTAACTTGAGTGACAGAACACTGATAAATTCTACGCCACCAAGGTGCAAAGCAGTATTGCTGGCTAATTAGGAAATATAAACCTTTTAATTTTAATTAATTTAGTTTATAAATTTCCAAGTTCTCCTTCCAATTATAATCTATACTAATGTATTACATTACAAGTGCTATGTCAAATTGCCTGTTTCTTCTTCTTCTTCTTCTTCTGCGCGTGTTAGACTTGAATAGTCCGTTACGTCACTCCTCTTATTGTATCTGGTCTGACCTCCTTTTCCTAGGTCGGCCCACGTTTCTTCCGCCTCTAGGTCTGTACTGGTACATTTATTTCGGGATGCGGTTTTCCTCCATTCTTTGCAAGTGTTGTAGCCATTCATTTCTATATTATTTTATTCTATCGTTCAGACTGAAGATGTTTAGTTCTTTACGGATTTCGATGTTTCTTTTTCTATCTTCTCTTCGATATCCTGCGACTGTTCTACGGAATTTCATTTCTGCACTTTGTATTCGTTTTTCATTTGTCCGTCTTATTGTTCCATTGATGTAAATTGAACTTCTCTATTTTGTTTTGGACATCTCTTCCTTCGTTCAAGGATATTAAGTATCCGAGGAAATTAAAGGAGTTAATATGTTCTATGGCTTTATTGTGCAGAATGATTTTAGATCTGATTTGGCCGTAATCTTTAAAAGCCATCGCCTTTGTTTTATTTATTGATAAACTCATAGTTTTCCATAATTTGGCTCAGTTTAAAAGTTGCATATTGCAGGGAATCCTCGTTTGTTGCAACTATTACTTGGTCAACTGCGAAGAGCATAGCCATCACAGAGTTATCATTGTTTAAATTAAATTTGTAGGAACGTATTAACTTTGTCCATTTACGTATACGTTTAAGGTCTTCGAGGTATATGTATATTAAATAATGTCGGCGACATACTGCAGCCCTATCTAACTCCTATATTTATTATTTCATTTTTATCTATTTGTCCCGTTATACATATTTGTGTTCCTTTGTACATTTCTTTTATAACTTCTATTAAATGGTGTGGTATACATCTGCTCTTTAATATCTCCCACACTTTGTGTCTTATTACTCTGTCAAATGCTTTCATATAGTCCATATACATGATGTGGGTTTCTCGGTTGAACTTCTGAAGTTTCTGGATTATTTATTTTAAACTAAATATATTATCCGCCCATGATTTACCTCCTCTGAACTCGGTTTGCTCTTCTAGTATAATAGCTTCTGTGATGTTTTTAAGTCTTTGATTTATTATTCTAGAGTATATCTTGTAGGCTGTATTTAATAAGCTGATTCCTCTGTAATTTTCGCAGAGAGCTCTATCCCCTTTCTCAAATATCGGTACTACTTTGGCGATTTTCTATTCTTGCGGTGTCCTTTTAATGTTCCAGCACACGTTTACTAACCTTAGTAATCGTTTTGGACTTCTTCAGAGCTGTATTTAACTGTATTTAAACAATTCACTATTTATTTCGTCTATTCCGGTGGATATCCTGTTTTTGTCGCTTTTAGTGTTTCATTTAATTCTGTAAGATCTGTTTTATCTACCTGTGCTTTGTTTCCTTCAGTTATTGTTGATATTGCATCTTCGTTGTGCCATAAAGTTTTATAGTATTTGAGCCATTCCTCTGTGTCATCGACCATGGGTCGTAATATTAGCTGCGTCTTTTTCTTTGTTATTTAAATGTTTCAGTATGTTATATGCAATATTTTGTCGCCCTTCTACGTCGTTCTCGATTCTGCTTATAAAACTGTCTCATTTATTTCATCTTAGACTTCTATATATTTGTTGCTTGTTTCTTATGAATCAAATTGTATATTGCTCTGTGTATATTATATTGTGTTTGACTAACCATATGATATTTAAAGTGAAAAATACATAAATATCAGTACAGTCAATTCCCCTTAATCGGAACACATTGGGCCTGGGCTATTTTGGCTCAATTAAGCGGCTGGTCCAAATCTTCGAAGTTTTGCTCAGAACTAAATGAGTGATGTGGTACATTTTGGCACGCTAGTGAACTCAGTGAGCCGATGATGACGTGTATTACACGGTTGGCTTTTAATTTTATCATGCAAAGCAATTTTTACTTGAGAGTGTCAAGTCATTTCTTGGCATCTTGGCAAGGTTTATAAATTTTTAGATATAATTATAAAATAGTGAATTTACGCATACGTCGCATACACGCGGCGGTGTAGCTGTTACTGAATGTACGTTAACTCGCTTCAACTAAAGATGTATAGGTGTGAATCCCCGGCGACCAGCGTGTGAATCCCTGGCCCCGCGCGGACGGTGAATATTATCAGATGTCTGATAAACAAAATTTAAAATGAATACATTTCAAAATGCTGATACCTACTACATTTTGTAAAAATTACGTTAAACTGTCTATAAATTGTTGTCTCACGATTATGAAATTTCGCTTACTTATACGAGAAATTTACTGTCGTGATTAAAAGGAAAGGTGTCTCAAATAAACGAGGTAAATTGGTGTTATTTCTTTTACTTGGTTTGTGTTCATTAAAATTTGGCCCAAATAATGCTTCGATTAGCCGGTGGCCCAGTTAATCAGAATCCACTGTATTTAAAACGAAGTAGTAGATTTTTATTTTCAACAAAAGTTTCCGAAGTTGTTGAAATATATTTTTCGAAAAGAAATCTAAAGATATTGATTATACTTTGTAATATAGTACAAGCATAAATGTTCTGCACAATAATGTTTTATTTATTAATGAAACTTTCTATGAGTTTTTAAATATTTCAAGTTTAATGGAACTTTTTTCGAACATTTTCCAACTTGAGTTAATTACGGCGTTAATACAGAATTGTACCTTCTCTTGGATCGCCCAAATATTAGAAACAGGGCGGCATTAAATAGAAATATTAACAGCAGAATATTGGTGCTGTTTGCAGATGAATTGATAGCCAATTCTCTTTCTGCAATAAAACGTAATTGCACGAGGTCCAGCCAATTTGATCAATAACTCGGAACATCAACGGTTTGTCATGAAAGGCTTAAACCGTTTAATACACCGCTCATGACTAATCTGCAGTAATCAATGAACGAAGCACCTCTGCGTGCAAGAAACACAAGAACCGAATGACGTCAAAGCTCCGGTGAAATACCGGCCCCGATTCGAATTTTTCACCCACTATACACTAATTGTGACACCCCACACGGAAAAGCTTTCGTGTAGAAGTAGATCGCAACCTCCAAACTTCTGTTTTGCAGTGCCTTTGATGTGGCGAACAAAATGATTGATTTGTTGCCTACGCCGAGTTTATTTGTCCAGGAAGAGAATTAAGTTACAATTTAGGGGAATTTAGAAGAAAGAATAAGCTATAACTTACTCGCAACAACTACAACTTGCGGTTTAATTCGGAACGACTCTAACAGCGCCATTAAATACTTTAACTCGTGCAAAGAAACAAGGGAACATATTTATGTGCCTGCAAATATTTATGGTGCTGGTGTGTGACCTAGGAGTGTTAAAGCGCGCTTAAAGATATCAATGGCTGGATTGCGTGAGGATATGGTATCAGGTCAGAGACTTACTTAGAGGGTGCTATTTAAACTTCACCCTCTAGAACTACATGCTAAGGGATTTTGTTGTAAATAATCATTTCTAAACGCTTTTCCGGTGTTTTCTTTTATACCTACCTTACTTCTGACGTAAATAATATGTTTTCTTATTTACGGCTTCTCAACCTTCATTTTTACTAAAAATAATCAAAAACGTTGGGAAAAGATTGCATGTTAATCAGAAAACCTCTGAGCTTATTTGACATCGCGACAAACTTCGCGCAAACAGCATTTTGCTGGCTGGATCTTAAAACGACGCCAATCTAGGTTATTAGGACGCTAAATAATCTGATCAAGGCTATTTTGATTAACGTGCTGATTTCATTTTGATTAATTTAATAGGTTTTCAGTTTCAGCGAGCAAGGTCTTCATGTTTTCAGCCTTATCAGTAGAAAACCTTCAGTATGCGAAGATTGGGGGCACTTTTGTAATGTAATCTGTCTGTTTTCAGGAAACGCCGGGACGTAGTCTGATAGTTTGCTGTGAAAATCATTCCTCGTAGTTCGCGGAAATTTAGTTTTCTCTGGTTTCTTTGTTCCTGCAAATGTTAATTGGGTTTGCTTTATTGCTAATGAACAAGAAATGATGCACCACTAAAATGGGCGGTACAATACGATTCAATTAATGTTTGAAACACAAATCGTTAAATTTTTTCAAGTTAAATGTTACGACTTTTCTCGTAATTTGTTTTACAGCAGGAATACCACGGTATGTGAACCTATATCAGCTTTTATTGCCTCATGAAAACTGGAAACCGCTAACGTCGATTTAGCAGGTAGTTAAATTTTGACGTTTTAAAAGAAAATTAGATAGGGTAAGGAAGAACGAACAAATAAAAGTAAATTGTCTACATTTAACGTCGTTTTGGAGGAGTGATTCTCTTCATTTTATTTCGAGGTAAAGTTTGAGCGCAAGAGCCATTCCCAGAACCTTAAACTTTGAATGACTTTACTGTATGTTTAGATATTTTTTTATTTGCAGAGATTTATTAAAAATATTAATAATTCAGCTTATTCTAGAAAAATAGAAATTTATATATAATGTTGTGGAAAATATAATACATAATACTTTTTAAGCTAACGCGGTTAACTTTTTCGATTGGATAGTATATTATAATTTTATGAGTTTTGCAAACAGCAAAACTAGCTTTAATGAAATATCACAGGCAAGTTTAGTGTCTGTTTGCTACTACAAATACAAATGAGCAAGGCAATTTGCTCGAGCTTTCCAATATTTCATACCAACTTTTCATAGTTACGCCACTATAAAGTGTGTCAAAATCAAAGCTTCCCACTTTCTAAAAAGGTAAGAAAAGCAATATCGCTTAACGTACAATTTTCTAAAACCCACAATGCACAATTTTTATTTTCTAACTAAAGGTAACAACACGTGATTAAAATATGACTACAAATTTCGCGAATAGGGGAAAAATTAAAAACAAGATAACCAAAGTATATATAAGTATAAGTAGATATAAGTATATATTATCGAATAGACAAAAAAGTGATAAGCAAAGAAAAACTAAGCACAAAAACAAAGGTACACCGGTATAACACATGTAAAACGGATATGAAATATATACGAAGAGTAGTAGGCAAGACAAGAAGAGACAGAATAAGGAACAGAAGTTCTAAACCAACGACCGGCAAACCTTTTAATAGAAACAATTAAAGTGGTATGGGCACATCGTGTGCAGTTAAAGATATAAACAAGAACATCAAAGAAATCAAGATAATGGCGAGAAACCACAACATCTACTGGAGATGGATAGACAACCCAACGCCTTATAGCATAAGTGGGTTTAGAGGAAGATGAAGAAGAAGAAAAATATGAAGAATGTAGAGTTCTATGTAACATCAGATTACAAAAATATATATCCTATTAAAGTAATCATCCGTTTCGAAGTAAAATAAATGGAAAGGAAGTTGTGAATTATGGTATGGAAACATCATTTGCGTGGATAACACAACATACCCCAAATAGTCTATCAAATGAGAGCAACAGGAAGAAGAATCCAATTTAAAGACAACATCAAGGAGACTGCTAAGAGTAGCAACAAGAACATCAAGGAAGTCAGAAGAATGACGAGAGGCCGCAATATATATAGGAGATGGATAGAGGACCCAACGACTTAGAGCATAAGTGGGTATATAAAAAAATGAAGAAGAGGAAAAATGTAAAGTTATATGTAATATCAGATTACAGAAATATATATCCGATTAAAGTAATCATCCACTTGGAAATGAAATAAATAGAAAGGAACTTGTAAATTATAGTACAGCCACATCATGTGCGTGGATAACACAACATACCCCAAATAGTCTATCAAATGAGAGCAACAGGAAGAAGAATCCAATTAAAAGACAACATCAAGGAGACTGCTAAGAATAGCAACAAGAACATCAAGGAAGTCAGAAGAACGACGAGAGGCCGCAACATATATAGGAGATGGATAGAGGACCCAACGACTTAGAGCATAAGTGGGTATATAAGAAAATGAAGAAGAGGAAAAATGTAAAGTTATATTTAATATCAGATTACAGAAATATATGTCCTATTAAAGTAATCATCCACTTGGAAGTGAAATAAATAGAAAGGAACTTGTAACTTATAGTACAGCCACATCACGTGCGTGGATAACACGACATACCCCAAAAATTTTATGAAATGAGAGCCACAGGAATAAGAGTCTAATAGTAGACATCTAGGAGACGTTTAAGCACAGAAACAAGAACATCAAGTAAGGCAGAAGAATGGCGAGATACCGCAACATCTATAGAAGATGGATAGAGGACCCAACACCTTAGAGCATAAATGGGTATAAAAAAGATCACGAAGAAGAGAATGTAAAGTTATATGTAACATCAGTTCACAGAAATATATAGTATATTAAAGTAATCAACCATTTGGAAGAGAAATAAATGGAGAGGAACTTGTAAATTCTGATTAGTTTGGAACAGGCCGCAATGAATGATTGATGCGCTTACAAATAGTCATTATAGATTGCATTCTGGTTAATTGTTGGCAGTTGGATGACGACTTTGTGAACAACTTTCAGTGAAAATCGAAAAATAACGGCTTTTAGAGCCATTGTTCTTGGTATTATATGTGAGTTGAAACATTTTCGGGGATTTCTTGTATATATTTTACAACCAGTTTTTTCTGTTTTCGCGGATTGTAAGAAGATGCTGGAAGAATCGATTATTGCTTACAACCTGATAGTTTCTGGGTTACATCCTTACATATATACGCATCAATATTTCCCAAAAAATACATATTTGGCTTCCAAGAGATCCACGTATTTCGCGACCAGAATAATACTGCCAATATAGAAACCAAAAAGCAAATAGTTTATAAGTCTATTTAACGTAGACGTAAACACGCCGCAGAGGCCTTAATTTTTATACAATATTACGATAAGGGACTAGTGTTGGTTGTAAAATTGTAAAATGTACGAATTTTAATTAAGATACAAACAAGGATCACGATTATGATGATGATGATGATGATGATAACATGTCATTTCGAGAATTGCAATGTATATTTTACAATTAACATGTTAACAAAAAATATCTATGATCCAATTGTGGTTCTGAATGCCTTTCAAAGGTCTTGATTAGCCTGTAGAGTTTTGATTCCTACAAAATTTATTGCGGAAACACCGACGACCAAAAATGCGCAGGGAAACATTTTCTAAAAACCAAGGTCCAAACCTCGATTTTAAATTTCCACAAAAATTAATACCTGCCCTATGATGTCATAGGAAATTAGGAAAGGTAAAAATGATCTCTCTGTAATAGGAACTGTATTCTAGATTCTTGAAGATTTTCTTTCTAGAAGAAAGAGTTAATGGGTTTCGATACAGTAACTTTCAAATGGTTTCAAAGAACTCTACTACGTGAAAAGCATGCATGAAAAATGTTTTTTAAACGTGCAGATGCAGATTCAACACGTTGCTTTTAATACAGGAGAAGACAGAGAAATATGAGTGAACTATTGTTCTTCACCGCGTGGGCGAGCTTATACAAGAATGCTTCGAAAGCAATAAATACTGCTCAGTAGCTTTTTTTGGATATTACACAGGCTTTTGACAAAGTGTGGCACCAGGGACTTCTATATAAACTGAAACGAAATATACCCCATCCATATCATCAACTTGTCAATTCATACCTGAGTGATTTATGGTGAAATACCAAGATGTAATCACAGGTTTGTATCCTATTAGAGCTGGTGTGCCACAGGGTAGTGTTCTGGGGCCCGTTCTCTATCTCCTATACACATCTGACATACCAACATCATCACATACAACCACTGCTACCTTTGCCGATGACACGGCAATATTGGCAGTAAATGAAGAACCAAGGATCGCATCCCAGTACTTACAACGATCACTAAATGAGTTACAAGAGTGGCTGAAAACATGGAGAATAAGGGCCAATGAAACTAAATCGGTGCATGTAACGTACATCCTACGTAAAAACACCTGTCCTACAGTTCTCCTAAATAATCAACCGCTACCACAAACCGAAGATGCCAAAAACTTGGGAGTGCACATTGATAGGCGGCTAACCTGGAAAAAGTACATTTTCGCTAATCGTAAACAGCTCGGGCTAAAATATTCTAAACTCTACTGGCTAATTGACCCGCGATCTAAATTATCCATTGAAAATAAACTTCTTGTTGTGTGTAAAACCAGTGTGGACTTATGGCGTGGAACTTTGGGGCACTGCGAGTTCATCAAAGTTGGAAATATTACAAAGATTCCAATCCAAACTACTTCGAACTATTACCAATGCTTCATGGTACGTGACAAATGATATAATACACCGTGACTTGTAAATAATGTCTGTGAAAGAACAAGTTCAGTGTGCTAGTGCGCGATACCGAAAGAGACTGGAATAACATCCGCATCCGTATCCGTAGCGTATGAACGCTAGCTGTTAACCTATTGGATAATAGTAAAACAACATATCGCCTTAAGCAATATCACATACTAGGATTACCTAATCGATAAGATGTAACTATATACGCCCATACTTACTAAATAATCAATAAGAATAAGAAATATTAAGTTAAGGCTTTAATGTAAGTCATCTCGTTAACTTTTACTTGTTTACATACGCCATTTGCTTATTGCCTTACGGCAGATTGTAAATTTGGGAGATAAATTAAAAAAAAAGATATTCTTCACCACCATCATGACGGATCAAGTTCTAGTGATTTCTATTTGATCTATAAAATTAAATAACCAACCCAAGCAAGTATTGCCAGAAAGAGACTGAAACCACAATATGAAAATGGTCCATAACGGAGAACATTTGGAGCCACTACATACATATTTTTTAAGTTCAAAAATATCGATCTTATATGAATGGAGATGTTAAAAATCCGAAAACAATAAACTTATATTCTTCAAAACGTGAATAGTTAAACAATCATCAGTAATTTAGCTACAAACTTGTACAAGTTTTCATATTTATTGCATTTTGAACTAAAACTGTTCGATGTTCCGTTCCTGCTGCATCATGAAAACACTTTATTGAGACCTTCTAGATCTTTTTGAATGTGTTTTAAATGGGGAAATCGTACCTACCAAACAAGAAGCAGAAAATCATTGTGTGTAAAACTGTTTAAAATAATAATAAATTTCCTTTTAGATGGGTGTCAAAGTAGTGATATGAAACTTCGTACAATGAATCGCCTATTAATTAACGGTAAAACGGTGACAAGCAAGGTGACGGAAAACGGCCCTTATTTAGCAAACTCGTCCTTGTCACCAACGAAATCGTTGTTTTCCGTGCGAGCGTAAAATTAGGAATACGAGAATAATTTCCATAAGATACGACTAGAACGAAATAAATCCGGAGACCTAAAACATGCGATGTAATGTCTACTTGGCTAGGGCGGTTTCCGGAAAGTGTCAAGTTCCGGTCTTACCACAAAATTCTAATCCAGACGGCGACAAAAGGTAGCACGTCCTATAATAACTTGCAGTGGCGCCCCTTACATTACTCCTGCCATAATAAACAGGCCAACACACATCTGGTGCACCTTATTTATGAGCTTTCTCCAAAGTACTTTTTGAAAACTACACCCTAAAGATGCTTGATATGCAGAAAATATCTCCTACGAACGCTTAATAACCACGATTTATGATTTCGATTTAAAATGCGTTGCTAAATCATGACCTGACATCCAATAAGGGTTTATTAGAGTTCTGAAAATCCAACGCGATTGTTTTGCCTCATAAAAATTCCAGGCTTAAATCCACAATTATGTTATAAAATAATTCTTATAGTGTACTGGCGCTCCTGGAAATATGCGTTCCGGGTCGCCGATAATTTTTCTCGCATTGTGGTTTCTCTTTTACGAGCTCCCCTTTTATTTTGGCAGTTACGCAGGTTTTTCTGACAAATTTTCCATATTATATCTTTTAGGGTAAAAGGTTTACTTTTGGACGGGCTTTCCGCCTAAATCTGTTTTATATGTCGGAGTATCTGCCCTATCGAGCGAGCACCGCGTACTTAATCGGTTCGGCATTACACTCGAACGACTATGATGCACGAATTTAAACTTATTAATTGATGTAGCAAAATTCAATTAGCTCTACTGAAATATTAAGCAATTTCAGACCGCTATCTAAACTCGTATTAATTTACCAC
>JABXWE010009458.1:0-25686 GCA_014611495.1 Limonius californicus | reverse complement strand
TATAAGGTATGGGAAAGTAAAAATTAAAGGGTCACGTTTTCGGAAGCTATATCTTCCTTGCGATATCAACTACACGATCAGGGTGGATATATTTCTTCAATTAACTATTCAGCTAGAATGTTTTATTGCCTTTGGTTGTTTTCCACGTTCCTTAGAAACAGTAAATAAACCTGTTGGTGTATGAAAATTTAGTATTTGCATAAGTTTTTAATTACTGCAAGACAGTATTCAACCACAAAATATTGGTGTTAGGTTGTTAAATGAGTAATGAAGAGACACCTGAATCTATTAGAAGTGTCAGGAGCAGTTAGCCTACTAGAAGAAGGTAGAGTGCAACAAAGTGTTACTCAAAGGCTTAACAATAGCCGGTCTGTGGTGCAAAGGCTTTGGAAGGAGTAGAAATAGATTGGTCTTCTCAGTAGGAGGCTTGGACAGAATCGTCATAAAGAGCGACCCTACTGGACGGCCGATGTTTGAGACTTCAAGCTCTTCGTTGCCGTTCGGAAACCACTTTGTAAGAGTGGTAATAAATCAGTTTGAGATGCCCAGCAACGAAGTCAAACCACAGTATAATCCTCTAATTTTAGAGGATTATACTGTGGTCAAACTTGACAGACCAATTGTCAGCAAAGCAGGATGTACTTCGCACGTGAACATGTGTGTGCCACTGTCTCAGTTGCCAATATTTATTCTACTACAGAGTAATGTTTTCAGACGAGTTAAGGTTCAAGTTATAGAAGAATGACCGTAAAGTTAGGTTTTTTAGGATTTTTTTTTATTTACGCAAGATAATGTTCGTCCACGCTGCCAGAGTAGTCAGTGAGTACTTTAGCCAGAATAATAACCCCCTTAGTTGCCGTATCTGTTGAGGTTGGCAATTATGGCATATTCATGTCTGTGTTGTGCCTTGGGGAACGATGTTGATATATTTTCTTTGGTCAATTTTTTAATGTTTTTTAACCAAGACTTTCTTTTCGGACCTATACCTCTTTGACTCTCAATTTGCACTCGTATCATAAGTTGTAACATGTCGTAATCTTTATATCTTATTAACTGTCCGAGTTATGCCATTTTTTTCATCTTCACTGTGTTTACTAGTTGCAGGCGAGTGTTCATCATGTCAATAACGGTTTCATTTGTTACTCTTTGTACCCAGCTTATTCATAGCATCCTTCGATACTACCATATTTCAGTAACCTGCAATTTATTTAGGTAGTCTTTCTTGAGGGTTCAGGATTCGCATATGTACGAGGGTAATGAGATGTAGCACCTTAAGTCCTTATTCTTATACCCACTGATAATTTAGGGTATCCTCATTCCCGGTTTCGTACTGATAAAACAAGCACGAGCTATTTCTATTCGCCTCTTGATTTTCTTGGAATGGTCTACTTCGCTATTTATTTCTTTTCCGAGATATACATATCTTTGTACATTCTTTACTAGGACCCTGGATAGATCTATAGTTGCGATTGGTCTATTTATTTTTCTACTAAACCCAAGCCGATCTTTTCGCTTGCTTTGTTTATACACAGAATAACATAATCAATATGCAATGGCCAGCCCCGATCCTGACCTTAACCCCATATATCATTTTTATGGGATCAACTTCAAGAACATATGTAAGCTTTCACTAAAGAACGTCGACGTATTCCCTAGGAAAACATATGTACACTGGCTGATTCGCAGTTTGCTACCCAGGTGTAATACTGTAATCCAAGCTGAAAAAGTTTGCACGATAGTAGGTTTAGCTGATATTTGGGTTTACTGAAAGTTCTGAAGAAGATTAATTTTTGTTATATGCGGTTTCAGTTTAGTTTCTGGTTCACTTTAATATAGTGTTCAATCACGCGGTAGATGCTTCTATATGATCAAATTTTTATAGAATTTTATTAATATACAAAAAACTTCAAGCATTTGAAATGTTGACTTCAATCTATATGCTACAGATTACTACTGATAAAATACTGTATACTCACTAACACGGTTTTAGGTGTTATTATTTATTTAGTTTTGCTGTGTATGTACTGTAGTGCGTGTTATTTTGTGGATCATTTAATTAAATATTTTAGTACGGTGTAAATGTTAACCTACTGTTTATTCAACATTATTAAAAACAAATTCCTCTTACACATATGTCACTGATTTGGTGGAATTGCTATACATGCAAAAATGGTAGTAACTGATTTCCTTTGCCTTTTAGATTTATAGGTATCAAACATAGAACCACACCCTTTTATGATGTCTTTTATATCTCCTTATACAGACACGGAAAAATTCAATTATTTCAGAGCGACATCAGTAGGAGACCAGACGAGGGCTATTATCTACTATTATCTTACATTTTACAATATAGTACGATAAATGTTTTAACTAAATGGAATTGGTATAAAATTGTGGATTTGCGGTTACAATCGAAAATCGATGTCTAACATTTAAATTTCAGGTGTAACGTCAATTATTTAGAACTACGCCGGGCGCTCTATTTGATATTATAATGTTGCCGTTAGTTGCTCTATCGACTGTCAGTTAAAGAGGCAATTAGATACTACTTTATGATTTCATCGAGTTTCAATAGTAACCATCTAGGTAACATTAGAAATTTCAGGAAATTATTCGTAACGTGGTAGATTATTACACCGTGTGTAATATGTTCACTTAATTACTGCAATTTTTTCCTATCTGCTTCTAAGAAATGTATTCTCACAATAAATTCCACAGTGTTGCTGACACCATAATGAAAATTGGAAAATTTTAAACGCATTTATTTTATTAGAATTGACGAGTAGAGATGCACAGAATCAACGCTTAACACTTTTTTCTTGAACGAAATGTTTTCAGTATTTAGTTAATTCATTAATATTTTAACCGGATAAACGAAAATATTTTGAATCGAATGTATTAGATACAGAATTCTGGCTAAATATTTGTGGAAAGGTAGACGGACCTCGTTAAACCAACAGTATTTTGAAAAAATTGTCTGTCTACTTTTACGGAGTGCTTGTGAAGTAAAAAATGTACGTATAAATTTACTTGATATTGGACTGCAAATTGATATTCCGAAGATTATATGTTGTACTGCAAACAAGGGTTAAATATTTTATGCAAAATTGACAGTAGCGTTCTAAACTTTCAAGTCAATTGACCACACTGACTGAAGAAGTAATAACTCTAACTGTTAAAACACTTTAGTGCCATTATTATTAAATATTAAGGCCGATTTCGGTTATTACAATCTTATTTTGATCCACCATGGTAGAAAATATGCTTTCGCATTGCAAGTGTGCCCTTTTATGTAGTTACTTTTATGTATTATTAAGTAGACATATGGTTAGTATCAAATTATTTTATTCAAATTCAATTCGAATTTTTGGTAAAATTAAAGTTTTAACCTCTTTTCTCTGTCGTTCTAATATTAAGTTTACTATTGTCGTTTATGATGTTTTACTTGTGAGACACTTTGTACAGCCTGGGATACAAGAAAACCTTATTGCACCAAGTGACTAAATTGTCAAGATATATAGCATGTTCCAAAATTTGGCAGTGTTAGAACATTAAAGAATAAATCATTTCCAGTTTTTCCGTATCATACTGGTTTAACTGGTATATAGTTTGCAGTTGTTGGAAATATCGCAATATTAGTATAGTATAGTTTTTGAGTATCGATTATCGCATCGCGATAGATTTCCATAAAAAGTATCAGTATCGGTATCGCAGTACTGTTTAAAATTATCGATTGTCGCGGATTTTCAATACTTTAGCGACACTATTTTGCTACAACATTCTAGATAATCAACCTAAATAGGTAATTCCGGTTCCTGAACTTGTAAACACGTTTAGGTATACTAGGTAGGAATGTAAATATTGGACAAAATGTAAGACTCTGAGCCTGTTTTTCCTTTCCACATAGAGAGAATTAACAGTAACAATACTCATTTGTTTATCCTACGGTCTAGTTTCTTGAAATAGTTTAATCATAACAGGTGTTTTTTAAGCATCGGTCTTTAAACATTTTTTGTGGACATAAAAGAACTGTCCCTTAAATATAATACGACATTTCCTTCAAGTGAGTCTAATTTGGTGTTGAGCGATAAAAGACATGGACTGACGGATAATAATTTTAAAATGCAGCTACTCTTAAAGCGAATAAAGCTTATCTGTAACTTTTACTTTTTTATAGCTCAATTTAATATTATTAACTATTTAAGCATTTGTTTAAAAATTAAAGTATCTAATTAAAGCATATTTTATTGTTTACTCTCCGTTCCCCAACGGAAGAATATCGCTAAAATAATAGCGATACTTTTTTAAGTATCGACTATCGTTAGCGCGATATTTTCTGAGAAAAGTATGGAGTATCGGTGTCGCTATACTTTTAAAAAGTATCGTTCCGACTACTGATGGTTTGATAGGACTCTTCGGATATTTAGAATTATTTTTATGTACCTTCAATAAATTTTTAATAATAATTATTATTATTAATGTTTGTTAATTTAAGTTCTGATTGGTGGTTAAAGAACTTACAGAATTGCATATAATGAAGAAAAAGAAGATGTCCCTTTATGAAATGCTGATGTATCAAACATCTTTAACGTTTACAATCTCATGCTATTTGATAGATAATAGCTTGTAATTTAAAGAAAGTTACGTAAGCGTTTTGGGTTTTCTCGGGCTACAAATAGTCAAGTAAAAAAGGGTTACTGCCTTGTTTTAAACGAACCAACTGTATCCTATTCTCTGAGCTGACCTTTGTACAAAGTTTAAGGTTTCTTGGGCGATTATACCTTCTAAGTATAATAAAAAATTAGCATTTACAACCCTCCACCATTTTAGTTACAAAGGGTAAGTATCAACACCGCCACAACATGTTGGATTATATTTTGCTTTTGCGACCAGGAATCCCTTAATTACCTTAGGCTGGTTTTGAGACCGTTTAAGAGGATTACTCTTATTAGCTTAAACTGTCAAATCCGAAAATCTGTTCTGCGGCTACTTAGGATGCAGTAGTTGCAAACTTGTGCTTTGCCTTGATATAGTCTGCTGTATTATTCATAAGTGGAATTTATATTTGCTCCTAAAACACAACAGGTTTTCTTGTAAAAGCTTCATTAAATCCAGATTTATGATCAAAACTAACGTTAATGGACGTCTAGCTGGGATAGTGAGTTATAAAACTGCTGGATTTTATACTGCACGGGGATCATCTTGGAATGATAACTTGTGTATAGCTTTTCAGGGTCGGATTGGCCATGGGAACTTCCGGAAAATCCCACTGAGCCAACTGTCCGAAAACTGCCCCCGCGAGTTTGTCATGGCTTGAGTGGCGCCCGACGAAATATAATTTTTGTTATATACGCTGGCTGAATTTTTATTGCGTATGCGGTCAAGCTTTCTGGTTTGTACTTTGGATTACAACTGCTGCTATAATATTTATTTTTTATTGCCTAGCTAAGCGTCTCAGATTTTTCATGGGCTTCACAAAATTTTTGTTTAGTAAATATATTTTCTGCAAACTCTTCATAACAAAATTCAAGTTATTATATGTAGCGAATCACAGGTGTCAGGCAAAAAAATGGAAAGAGCCGGTAATTAGCGGTGCAGGTTTTAAAGCAGAAAAGATCAAACGACACCATAGTGACCCTTCTCATGCACGGCTGGAAATAGCTTAACTTTAATTAACCGGACTAACTGGAACAAACCAGGCGAAACATATGAATTTCAAATTACAGTAGGGAAAAAGGATTTCCAGCTTTGCGATAAGTAGAACTAAATTAAGCGAACAAGCGATAAAACAGAAATTAAGTACTACAAATTCACTTACTTAATGAAATTAAAATAAAATATTCTATGGAACAGCTTAAAAGACTCGGTTTAAAGGCCTCACCCACTTAAACAACTTTAAAACCTTTGTTATTTTTGTAAAATAACACAGAAGATAATTACATTTAGTCTAATTTAAATTGTGAATTCACGATAACGGAGTTAAATAACAGTATATAAAAATTATAAAAAATATCGAATTTATCTCATCGTAATCGACGTTACCGTATATCATACGTTTTTCTACCCTTTCTTCATGATTCTGTAAGAACATTTTGATATTATAGTTTCATATCGCTTATAATTGTTATCTGACTTATATAAGACGAAATTCTGGATACAATGAGCGTTTACTAGGTAAATATTTAGATTTGCATTATGTACTGCATTGGGTTTCCCACTTGACATGAATCTTGTGCTGGAAATATGGAACAAAAATGAGATATTTTAATCATTTTAGCTTGTGTTATTCAGAAAATATTCACGTGCATGTGTAACTGTACCAAAAACATCTGTGCCTGTGAAACAAGGGCGTATCCAGCTCATCCGGGAGGGGGGGGGGCAGCTTTCTGAATCCAACTTCTTTCATTGGGGAAGGGGGTTCACGGGGAGGGAGGCATGCAATAGTATACAATTACAAAAGAAAAACACTATTTATTAATACAATTAGTTTTTGAACAGTAGTTTGCGAGAATTAGTTGCAAAAAATAGCTTCCACTAATTGTTCCTTGTTTGCGAAAACGCATGGACGATGAATGCTTAGCATAGCTAACCCATTTAACCTATTTTCACCAATAGTGCTTCTAAGCCATATTTTAATTTTGCGTAGGGAGCCGAATGAACGCTGGAAAACACAATTCGCTCTTTTTTAAATCCTCGATGATATTTGGCGCTTTTTGTACCTCATACCACATTTCGAAAAAGTAATTCCCTTTCTCCTTCGATGCATTCCAAATTGTAAAGCGTTGCACAAGATGAAGTACTTTCATTCCATTCCTCCAATGAAACAGTTCTCATGTTACTCGGATGGAAATGTGTCAATGCAGGCGATTTGTCTGCAGAGAATCTGACTTCTAAAGATGATATGATGGAAATCCAAGTAAGGAATTATTAGAGACCTTCTCCAAAATTCGGATGGATTTCCGGTTGGAGGGTTGCGTCTATGCATTTGTCGGTCAGCAGCGCGAGTGGCGGTTATATCAACATTCAAATGCCTTGCAATCGCGCCTGCTTCTTTCAAAATGTCAGCTGTGACGTTCTCCGCATTTTCCCCATGCTCTCTTAGCATGACGAGAATAGTTTGAATGTGCTAGTTATCTTTAGCTATGCCAAGTGCCTTCAATTGAAGTGTATTTGCTATGGGTTCCAGTATAGAGGAATATTTCGCAGTTAATGCTACTGACACAGCAAATGAAGATCTGCGCGCCGCTGCATGCATTTGATATGCATTTTTTCTTGAAGCTCTTCAGCCAATGTCTCTAATGCTTCAACAATATCGACGAAGTGATCCTTAAAAACATGGATGCTCTTGTACCTCTCTGGCCATCTTCCACCCTGGAAGGGGGGGGGCGGCCGCCCCCCTTACCCCCACTGGATACGCCCATCATGTGTAGAATTCAAATATGGAATCAATTTGTGGTATTTTGCTGTGGTGAACGTTTCAATATACACCTGTATTGAGTTATGTAATACCGAGCAACAAAAAGTTTTACGAACGTAGTAGTAAATAATTCTGAAATTTACTTTCGTATGACATTTTTATGGAATTCGAGCTGTTTATTTGGTATCTTAAATGAAATTCTAGTAGTAACAATACATGGACTTCTATAAAATGATGTCAGTGTTCAACTCGGGTATTGTTAATACAAGAACAACTAACGAGTGACGACTTATTAGAAAAGGAACTAAAATGCTATACTTTTTAGGCATAATAAAGGGTAAAAGATTTACTAATGTATTTTTCTTGATAATAAATACGATATTTTAATTTTTTGTTTTCTAAATAATGTTTCTCGGATATTATATTTAACGTATATAAAGAGTTATAATCCGAGTTGACCTGTATTATATTTAGCAAAAGTTTTCTTATATTCATTACTCATCCACTGACTGTTCCCAGGTGAAATTTCGGTTTTTATTATTATTATTATGGTGCTTTCACAGACCTTTCATCGCTTTGGTGTGAGGCAAGGCTAAGCTAGTTTGTGCTATGCACAACAGGGTCCGACTCTGCGTGTTACCGTATTGGTGCGTAACCGTACTGAACCTGCTTGGTGTAAGGTGTATGCGTGTGAAGTCTTATTACTCCTCCAGTGCAACCGTAACACGAGCAGTGCCATTAATTTGATCCGCGATGGCAAATGGAGACCGGGATCCAGTACCAATCCACCAGGAAATTAAAAATATTTTCTGACCCCTGGAGTTATTCGAAGTTATTCAGGAAGCGTTTGTACTATTACATCCAAAGCCTGACTGTCTTACCACTAAGCCACCCCAGTCTTAATTACGGTTTTTACTTATTGTTTAATTACTAGAGTAAGTAACTTAATACGATGCCTTCTTGCACGCAGTGTACGTAAAGTAAACTAGAAATCATAGCCAATACATTAATCTGATACAAGCTGCATGTTCCTATGTATATTAAAAATCGTTTTATGGTAATTTAATCGCATATCTTTTTCTAATTTGTTTTGAAGCGAATTATTCAGATATAAGCCAAACGTTTTAATACGCACAATATACTCCACATTACAATCAAATTGAAATGAAAAACAAGTGTGTATAAACACTTCCATGACCAACGAATAGCGAACCACAATATTGGTTTGTAATGTATGTAAGTAGTTACTTAAAAATAAGTTTGTTGGTTAATTTTACAGCTCGACACCGACACTTCTCTCCGCTACGTGCTTCTTCTCAGCACTGTGTGTGGTTGGGTTGCAGCACTACATTTTTATTGGCTGCATCAATGAAATACACATTATATATATATATATATATATATTTCAAAAATTCCGGGGGCCTTATTTTTCGAAAGATTTTCCGTACATTAAAAGAAAATCGGATGACCTTGCTACAAAACAGAAGCACCTTAAAAAAATAAGTAAAGACCTGCGTGTCTCTATGTTAGAGTGATAATTATTACGGTAAGGGTGCAAGTGAAAATTTTATTGCACAATGCCTAGTTCTTATATACAGTTTTAGACAAATTTCACATGTATAAAATTTGCAATTATTTGAGTTAAGGAACAATATTAACAGAATTTTATTGTATCTGATGCTGTAATTAATTACAATTTTACTATTTATTGTGAGGGGTCGAACCTGGCCGTTTCTTTTCTAGTCCTAATACTAATTTAATTCAAATGTTTTAGTTAAGTTTAAAATTACGTTTCCGAATATTTATTATAATAAAATCAAGCAATCTTAGTTCAGTACTTCGAGGTCTCGAATTTAAAGGTTAGGATGTTTATAAACATTATTGTTATTGTATTTACATACCCTAGATCAGCTTTTATTTTGTAATTTTATTTACGTGACTTTGCGGACTTGCAGACCAAGCTCCTTCATGGAGTGTAGTGACTCACCATGATTGCTGATCTGATTCTAATTGTTATAAAATCACTTGTAAGTCACTGTATCGTTGAACGTTCTTGTTAGTTAGGTTTTCCGATTTGTAAGACTTCGCTTTTGGAGCAGTTGTTATCAAATTTCCCAGGACTACTAAACTATTTGGGTAGAAATTCAAGGTTCAATTTTGAGCATATGTTTGATTTGAAAGACGTCGAAAATATGTTTTGTTGTTTCCTTCTATAAATAGGCACTGCAGAAAGCAGTAGAATCGCATTATATTCGTTTATCGAAACACATGACAACAAAGCACTCGCTCGTTTAGCGAGTTTCACATAATTCACAAAATATTCTCTTATACGTCTGTTTTTTTTGGCAATACTGCCAAATTTAGCAATGGCAGATCTTCTGGCATTTGTTACCACCTATATGTGCGAATCGGCGTTTTCAACATTAAGGGCAGTTAAAATGAAATATGGCTCAAATCTTAAAACAAAATTGTTATGAGACAAATATTAGGCTTTAGGATTAGGATTTAAACTTTGTGTCAAAATAAGCAATCACAGTCATCTCATTAAAAGCAATCTTACTCGTTTTTAAAGTCGTTAGTGAACTATTCTTTAGTATTTACTTGTATCTACGTTTAGTTGCTGTTAGATTATGACTAAAGACTATTTAGATACAGTGTTAACACCTATTACTTTTATGACATTAAGGGAAGGGTCGCGAAAGAGTTTGTCGGATCCGAAGGGGTCGTAAGTGAAAAAAGTTTGAGAAGCCCAGACTTAGATTACCAATCTGCATAAGAAACACAGCACAACGTGTCATATCCGAGGTCCGCGACATTACCCTAATAATAATTAGCTACTCGAATAAATTGATCCTCACTTTGTTTTGGAAATCTTTCGAAAACTACAACCCCGGAATTTTCTATACTATATGTATGTTACTAGGGTTCACAAATAACGACTAATTAAAGTGATGTTTGTTTGACATTGTTTGGACACCCTGTCTCTTCGTTATTGCTGTTCCTCTGGGAAGCATAGGGCGTCCGCGCATGTTTCACTGACAATATATGGTTAATTAGGGATAAGGTTACCAGCCTTACCCTAATTGGGCACCCTGTATATACACGCAAAATGTATTTTATTTTTTATAATAGTTTGTTCGGCAACACTGATCAGATTTTATAATATATACACGTACAATGAAAATTCTCCTTCTGGTTATATTTTTAAGAATATGGTTTATTTAGGATTTATAAATATTCAAAATTTCGGAAAATAATTTCAGCGCAGCTTTGAATTTAAGGTCATACCTAAACCGAAAGTTGCTTTTTAGCAACAATCCTACGACGTGCATTTTTTTTTTAAATATCACGGTTATTATGATTTGGGTGTTTAGGTGTTTACTATGAGTTTTGTTCTTAACAAAAATAAAATAATTGTTGTAGTATTTTCTGAGTTAGAAGCGTTAAAGGGATGTGTACATGGGTAAGTTTTTCTAAATACAATCTCGCCTAAAAGGGCTGCCAGAAAGTTTTTAACTCCGAGACACATGTTTTTTTACGTAATCATGACTTCGTTGTTACCGACAACGGAAAATCCGTAGGATAAATTCCACTAAATTAATGATTTATTGCTTGTAATCATATAAATGCAAAATTTTCAATCGGAGATGTAGATACGAATTCAGTGTGCAACTATTATTTAGTTAAAGAGTAAATTTCTTGCAGAAAATTATACATTTTATTTCCTGGTTTTAATTATATATATAATGCGTATATTGCCATGTTATTTACCCTAAATTATGTAATTATATTGTGATATATGTATTTTGACTATGCTGTTTTTGCTTCGTAATGATTAAATTGTAATTAAGGATACTATTTTTATGTAGAAATCCAGATTGTACCTGAAATAGAGCTTGATTAACTTGGTTCTTATGTAAAGTATGCTATATGAAAGGTAATGATGATTATAAATGAAAAATGCAAACCTTATTTGAATGAAAGGCCTTGTCCGATCTTAGGATTATGCTATGGTGTGACTTTTTGGTGATCAAAGTGAAGTTTCTGTGGATATTCCGTAGTGAATAGTGTTGGGGACGTCTATGACCTATGTGGACGGTGATTTGGGGTGTCCTGGGCAGTTTAGGAGCCCTGCAATGTAAAATTGTTATTATTTTTGTTTTTACCTTTTGTAAATACGTCTTTGACAAGTTTAATTTATGCTTCAAGATGTTATTATTGTTATAATTAATTTGTATGTTATATAAGGGAAGTGGTGAAGCACTTTTGAATTATATTGTTTATTTACAAATTATGAAAGTTAGATGGAAATTTTAATTTTTGAGGTTCATTTGGTTTTTTCTTGTTATATTGTTGTTAGCAGTTATGCAGCATATAAATGTGTATAATGAAGTGGTTTTGTATCTGTTTTTCTTAATTTTGTGACTAAATTATTGGAATTTTTGTGAATTGGTAATTTCAAGCACATGTAATTTTTTTTTCATTAATATTAATATTATGGATATTAAAAGATTAGGAATTTTGTAAAGATCACAAATATGAATTTTGTTTATTAATTTATAATTTATTTATCTTGTAATATGCAATTTTAAAATGTTTCAAAACATATCATGATCGTACAGGTAAGTTTCTGGTCGGCCATTGGTGCAATTTAAAGTTGAAGGTGATTTTTGAGCCCATTTTGAGATTTCAGTATGTTTTAGTTGCTTGAGGGGTAAACACCAATTAATTATTTGCTCCTAATTTTAAATTGTAAACTATTAAAGTCGAATTTTGCAAATTTTGGGCGTGGCCAAAATTTGTGTACAATGTGTTTTGAGGTTAAAGATATTTCTAACGATGTTCATTTAATTTAAAAGTCTACTTATGTGATGTGATTGTAGTGTTATTAAAAATAATAATAAAACTTATCTGATTTAATTCTCCGAAAGTGTTTAATTTATTAAAGATTCCTAAAAAGTAAATTAATTCATATCAGTAAAAGGTGTTTTCTTATTAATTAATATAATAAAGTTACTTACCTGCATTGCTTGATGCACTTCTATTAAATTATTGAAGTGTTCCCTTGGGTACTAACACAATTTGCGATATAGCTGGAATAATCGCAAATTCAACAGTTTTCTGGAATGCAGCGAGCGACGCATGGAGATGAAGTGACCGTGTCAGGGCCAAAGTAAATGCAGGTGTATGCATTTCAAGGAAGCTTGATGCAAAGTCCGTTCCAAAATCATTGAAATATAAGATAAGTTCACATTTATTTTCTGTATGTATTTGTTTCATTAATTATTATAATAATATGACTATATTGGGAGAAGCCACGAATATCAATAATTTAATGAAAACCCAGAGATTTATTATAAGAAGATATGCCGATGTAAATTCAAATTTAAATTCTTTGTTTGCGATATAATTAATGTTAATTTGTGTTATGGGCGCTACCTACGTGAAGGTTAATTTATGAATTTAATTATGTAACAGGAAGTTGCAAAGTTTATATGTTATAATTATTTAAAAACATATTACATAGCATTCTTTTATGGCTAGCCAGCGTGGGGCTATTGATTTATTTATTTATTTATAATAATAATATACAGCAATATATATATATATATATATATATAACTGTATACAAAAGCCCGCAGTAAAATATAAAATTTCAACATAAACAGGGAAAAGTACTTTGAAGATCCCTATTTTTTATTAATACAAGTTCCGGTGTGAGGTCCAATGTTACTTTCATTCACTCTTATTCCCATCTCATAAACTATTAGTCTTTTTAAATTTACAAAGACTGAATAAATGCTTTATCGTAAACGTCAATATCCCCAAACACAGTCGTTGAAAACCAAACTGGAGGCACAAATAAATTTTTGAAACCTCCAAAAAGTGGTCGCAGGCGTTATAAGGATATAAGCTTGCGGCGTAGTATAAAAAGATTAAATAAAGGAACCGTAGTTGAATGAAGCTTGGATTGCGATTATAAAATAATGATAATAAAGGGTTAATTTAGAAACACTCGTAGGAGTTTTAATAAAAGAAACAGCCATAACGTTCAAGAGCAGAAGAGGCGATGGCGGCCACCTAAAAATTTAACTACGAGCCTCTTTAAAATTTTATTAAGGGAACTTGGGATAATAGCGCACAAGGGACGATGGAGAGAACTCAGGTGCCGGAATTCAACAGAAACCAAATATATTTGTGCAACCGACTAAATGATTGTTCAGAATTACAGCTTAGTATCGCATACTTCATGGCATGTCTTATATTCCTTTCTTGCTACACTTTTAAATAATCAAAATGTAGAGCGCGTTGGGTAATTTTTGAACATTATAAATTCCTCTAATGAATTTAATAAAATACAGATGTAATTATGTTTTCTAATTTGTAATGATACTAGTAGTAAGTAGTCTGGTTTCGACCTCTACCGTTCTCATCAACACAAGGTAATTAACCACGGTGAAAGTAAAACCCTTTTCAAGCTAATAGCGTCATAAATTCCTTTAATTAGCTATTTTTTAGAAGGTTGGTGTAAACAGAAAAAATGTTTCCCACAACAATTTTACTGGCGGCCGTAGTGAGTAGAATTGACTAGGCTTTGTAGATTTCAGGTCAATGCTTGTTTTCTCCAGATCAGAAAACTACCCTTCGGGTTAATTTATAGGTACGTGGACCTTCAGTTTTCTTAGCATTTCCTCGTGTTTGTTTCTTTTTCCCTTCTACAAGTTTGTAGATGCTCACGATAAAAATCTCGTTCCTTATCTAGAGCTGTTCTATTCGCCCGTAATATTTTTTTGCTAGCGGAACGAAAAAGACAATTTCGTCGGACTTTTATGTATATTATGCGCATTTTTACCTAGAAATGTTGACTGAACTTCCAGTATAGTCAAGTTTATGATAGCGGCACCTTAGTATGTTTGGAAATGAAGGATTAGAAGAATTTTTGGTTTGAATGAAAAATAATGTATTTGAGGATATTACATGTAATAACTGTGTTTAATTATAAAATCGTTGTTTGAACTCCTAGAAAATTCCTCATTTGTTAAATTATATAATTTTTTCATTGTATGTTAGCGATTTATACATTTAGAGTGTTAAATGGGCGTTGGTGTTTCCTGTTACGTAATGAAGTAATAAATATATTATTATTGTAATATAGAAATATAGATGCAGAAATTGTACAAGTTTTCTGACGTGTTTTGTAATACTGTGTAAGACGTATGGCGGCTTTCCTCATGAAGGTAATTGTGACTAAACAATGCAAATGAAAGACATGCATTGAAAAATATTGGGTTGAATGGTTGGAAGTAGAATGCCAATTTGGGCAAAGTACTGTAATCACGTAATCAAATAATAATAATTGGAGTATGAGGTTGAAATTATACATGGTGTTATAAAAAAATTGTTATTTGGTAGGGAAGGTCATTTTGTGTAAAAAATGCCTTATAAACATAGATCCTATTCTAATAAATTTCGAAACTATAGGAAATCAAAGTTTTAAGGACATAATTAATTCAGAACTTTAATATTAAGTGACCTAAGGAAACAATCAAACTAATTATTTGAAGTATCTATAACAACAATTTACAAAATTGCCTCAATTTTACTTAGTTTATTTGTTAAATAATGGAGGGTGTTAGTGCATCTGTATTTGCTGAAATTGGTTTCGTTCATCGATATTGCACTGGAAATGCTCTCCGTGCGTCTAGAGTATACAAATGGAGATTCCTATGACAGATGATAGGTTGGACGTTGAGGAGTCGTCATGTGGTCTCCAAGATCCGCAGATTTACATACTTTGAATTTTCTTTGGGGATTTAAAAAGCACCAGGTATACAGTTTTGAAATATATAAGAATGGACAATTTCTTGCCAGAATCAATGTAATGTTTTGAGTGTATTACATATATTTAAACTCAAAGGACACAGTTTAAGCATATATTATAGGAAATAAATGTATTTATTTAATTTCCTTTAAGTGTAGTGTTTAGTTTTGTTAAAACCACTTGATATTAAGGTTTTGAATTAATTATGGCATTAAACTTTGAACCCCTGTAGGTGCGTAGCTACTCAGAGTAGCACCTACGCTTATTTGACATATTTAATTTAAAATGCCATCAGCAACTATATGGGAAAGTTTGTTACACTAGTTGTGAAAACCTTTTTGTACGTATGTTAGTCAGGAAGTTAGCCTAATCACCTACCTAGCGATCAATTCATAACTACTCGATGAATGTTATCAACATGATTTACATGTACCTACGACGAGGGCCAAATTCAATTTCAGCCTTATGGAAGGAGCTAGGGAGAGAGGATGAGGGCTGAGAAAATGAAGTGTGTTTTGTAAGATGCACTTCTTTGTGTAATAAGAAAAATACTCTTAAATTTGTAATCTAAATATTTTTATGTAAATTTAAATTACTTTTCTAATATATAGTGTAATATGTTGCTAGGATGCATGAAATATTTTATATAGTTTTACAAAATTACCGCGTGGGTTTAATTAATTAATAATAACTGCATATACCTATGCTGGTAGGATGTGAGGCATATATGAAACTACAGACTTAACGGTGTAAGTTGACTATGCAGACAGGCAACCAACTGTTAATGCAAATTGCAAACCTCTCATTAAATGCAAGTCCACACTACGTAATGAATGTTCACGCCTAGTATTTACTGTATAACTTCACATATAGATACATTTACTAAGTTACAGCTCACCAATTTCATTTATCTGGCCTCTCCACATAGTAAAAAGAAATATAAAACGGAAAATCATTATATTTTCAAAGTAAAGTGAATGCAGCATTTCAAGTGGATAGGGTAAAAAATTAATTACGTTTTATTCTCTGAAATGTTAAACTATCAGAGTTTATACCTCCTTGATGTTTGTATTAATGCGAGAAAGACTGTTTACAGAAACATCCAATGTCACTTTTATTAATTAAATCTTTAATTGTGCATAGTATAAATTTTATTTCTATACAAAACAGTATTTGCAATTAATTTAATAATTAAACAACTATTCTTAAAGTTCACGACAATGTAAAAATAGAAATTTATAATTTAACTAGTGAAGTGTACGGTTTTACATTGTGCGGTTTCTATTGTGCTCCGAGTTCTATTGTTAAAGCTAAGATCTCGGTAAAACCTCGATAAAATGATTTTAGTTTCTGTTAGATATATATTTGTATACGGTATTGTTTTATTGGAGTTAATCTCTAGACAATTAAAATAGGAATAGTGAATTTTACGAAACCTAATCTTGTTTGAGAATTTTAATTTGCATTGTTAACTAGGAGCAGAATAAAACTTTAAAAATGTATCTGCATAAAGTTGATTTTTTTCCAGCAAGATTTAAATTAATTGTGAAGGCTATCTCAATGCAATTGAAAGTCGACGTTTATTTCTTGCAATCTAAAGCTTCAAAATTTTAAATTATACTAATATACAGGGTGACCACTGAAAGACTGAATGATATAAAACAAAAATAACTTCTACAAACACATGTTTTCCTTTAAATTTTTTATTATTTTATTTGGAAATATAATTAATGATATTTTAGTATTATGTGTGAAAAACAACATTCCTCAAATGACCACCATTTTCCTGCTCGCAAATACAGCCTCTTTCTACAGCATTTTCCATGACCGTACGTAAAGGTTCAGGTCGTAAATGTCGGATTTCGGCTCGAATGTTCTCCTCAAGTTTTTGAATTGTTCGAGCTTTATTTACGTAAACCCGTTTTTTCAAGTAGTCCCACAAAAAGAAGTCTGGTTCCATCAAATCAGGTGAACGCGGAGGCCAAACAAATTCAGCATTTTTTGAAATTATTCGTTCACCGAAAATTTTTCGCAGGAGGTCCATTGTCGCCCTGGCAGTGTGCGCAGTAGCTCCATCCTGTTGGAACCATACCTCCCGATCATCTTCGACCGCTTGGCTTAAAAATTTTTCGACCATTGTCCTATACAGGGCCCCGTTGATTCTTTCTGGATTACCTTCCTCACTTTCAAACAAATAGGGGCCGATGACTCTTTCAGCCATAACACCGCACCAAACAGTGCATTTTTGGGGATGTAATTGATGCTGATGCAATTCCCTAGGATTCTCAGTACCCCAAAATCTGTAATTTTGTTTGTTGATGTAGCCCTTTAAATGAAAATGAGCCTGTTGTTATCTTGGGTAGGTGTTACAATCGAATGGAGTACTGCAGACGCTGCTGAGTATCTTGGGGTAGTAAAGCTTGGATAAAGGTAGATGTAACCGCAAGGACACTCTGTCGTACAGCTTCCATCGCTGCGTCAGTGCGTAGAGTGCGCTTAGAACTTCTTCCCGAAAAATCGCCGACTGATGCAGTTCTTTCAAACCGGGCGATTAGGTTCCGAATCATGTTATCGCTAGGAGATACTCTGACATTAAAATGTTACCGCTATTTTCTCTGAGTTTGTATAATTGATCTTTCAATTATGTAAACTTAGTAAATAAATAATGTTCATCGTCAATAGGTACGAGCTTTGGCAATCACCGAACACAGTTTTCAAAATTTAATAAATTTTTGGTGGAGTTTACCCTAATTTACAGCAAAATTTAATATCCACTCGTTGCTCTACGAAGACTGACATACATCCAATATAAGCGCCAACGTTCTGCGCTGTTCGATCTTCGCTTGACCACCCTCTGTTGCGTAAATGATGAACTATTGTAGGTTGCTTTACTTTTCGTTTAATCTCACATGATTTCTGTGCTGAGATTAAAATTGTCAAAACCCGTAGGTGTGTTCCTTACAAAATAATAGCGGCGATTTAAAACGTTTTAGTTTATCGAAAACATATCGTGAAATAGATCTTCATTTATTGTTTGTGCTTCTCCGCACCTTTTCTGTGTGTTCAAAATATTAAGTTTCGCAAATAACTAATTTCAAATGTCTAAAACAAATCTAAACATCTTTCTTACCACACTACTGCCCCATGTGAAATAATAATATTAATTTTTTAGTTAAAATTTAAGCTATGTTTTAAATGTAATTTTCGGAGTTTCCCGCTGAATAACATATGCGGGGTGCTGTGTGGGGATATTTGTGCTCTTGTTAATATTTGCAAAAACGAATTCCTTATTATTCAAAACTAAATCGACATGGCGTCAATTGGTTAGTCGAATAGAAAAAAATAAACATATATGACGAGAAAAACAAACAGCGACATATTATACTTGACCAAAAGTCAAAATTTAAATTAGTGACTTTAATTCAGAAAGAGGAACATTACGCAGGTTTGAAATTATTATCTTTTACTACCACTAGCACAATGCAAATGCTTAGTTTACAAAATGTATGTAGTAGTTATAATGATGCGGTGTGCGCTTGAAAGAAAAGGTTAATACGATACTCAGGTGTTTTTAAAGATTATTATTGGGTAGCAACTACAAGAGTATTTAGGAAACATATTTATGCGTACGTATCCTATATATTTATTTCTTTCCCGAAACTTGAACGATACATTTTTAAATCTAGAGACGTTAAAAGCACTCCGCTTCGCGTCATGCTGTTAAACTCGTCGCGCGTGCTTTAAAGGCTTCATTGTACAGTAGTACCATAATATACTATTATATATACGAGGAGTATTTTTTAAATAAGGCCCGTTTTTTTATATTTTATTCTATATTCTACATACTTTTATCTATTTTTCTACATAATTTCCATTTTCGTTCAAACATTTGTTATACTACTCAACAAGTTTTCGAATTCCGACGTCAAGTAAATCTGCCGCCTGTGAAGAAGCCCAATTCATGACTGCAGTTTCCACTTCTTCATCGTCGTTGAACCGTTGACCACCAAGGAACTCCTTAAGTACCGATACAAGTGAAAATCACTGGGTGCAAAGTCTACACTGTAAGGTGGATAATCTAGTTGTTCCCATCCAAAAGATTGGATTAGACCTTGTGTTTGTGCAGAAACATGTGGCCTTGCATTGTCATGGAGCAACATCTTACCGAAAGACAGTAGGCCACGTCGCTTGTTTTGTATGGCACGCCGGAGTTTTCTCAAGATCACACAATACGCATCAGAATTAACTGTTGTGCCTCTCGGCATAAAATCCACTAACAATATAACTTTTCTGTACCAAAAGACAGTTGTCATGATCTTTCGTGCTGAAATTGTCTGTTTGGCTTTCACTCTAGTTGGCGACGATGTGTGTCGCCATTCCATTGACAGTTGCTTGGATTCAGGAGTCATGTGAGACCCCCAATTCTCATCTCCTGTAATGATATGGTCTAACAATTCATCTTGCACTTAAGAATCGAATTGCAGATCGTATCTTACAGTTGGCGGGCAACTCAATTTTTTTAAACATTATAAACTTCTACAGCTCAGCACACAGACAGACGACACGGCTGCAAATGGCGTCTAAACGCGCCCAAAACGTGCTGGGAGCAGACACACAAGCGCACTGCGGCTATCGCGCGTTATTCTCAGTCTCATTCACAAACGGACCTTATTTAAAAAATACCCCTCGTATATACAAAGTGATTTTTTAAAAAGTCAATTGCAGCAAGCCTAGAAAAAAAGCTATTCCGTCTGCAGTCAGCTGTAACGAGCTTTGAATGACATTTACCTGTATGTCAAACTGTGTGACAGTTCAGGTAGTTAAAAATTTTGGCCCAACAAAATGTGAAAATGAACAAGTGTTTAGTTGCAACTGATTTGTAATTTATTAAGGTAAGTAAATTACAGGTTTTTCGTCAAGATTTCTTTTTTTCTGTTACAATTTTCATATTGTCAGATTCTAAAGCTTAATATAGACGGGACAACCCCTAGGCTACTGCAATTGACTTTTTCAAAAATCACTTTGTATATATATAATAATTAGAAGCATTGTTGAGATGTACACTATGTGCCTACTTACGTTAATGTGTAGAAGTGCTAAGAAATTACGTAAATACTTAGTATTAAACTAAAACTATAGCCGGCAGCAATGTTTTTCCTCGTGTTTTAGCAATGTGATGTATTAGCGGAATACGAAATACAACCATGCAGTGTAAAACCAATTTTCTCAGTATATACAACTTAGCCTTGTCTCACAGCAAAAAGCGATGGGCCTCTAAGGCCTGTGAAAGCTTGATAATAATAATAATAATAATACAAATACGGAATATAACAGGTATACCTTAATTTTTTGGAATTTAAACAAATGCAAGCTAGCTTATAATACAATTTCAGGTAATATTTCGTAGTGTGATCTTTAATGGCATAAAAACAGCGAAAAGTAGATATAATTTTATTTGAAATATTACCTACTGCTAACACAATAAAAACATATTTTAGACAGAGCTATTATATTTATGCATGGCCGAACGAGTAACCTCGTTACGTTGCGAGTTACTAACTATTCGTTCGGCCATGATATTTATGTAAGATGGGTTTTATACTCAACATTTCAAATTGTTTATAATGAAGTTAAATAAAGATATAGTAAAGATGAATAATCTATTTTAAGACTCAAAAGCACATCCACAACTTGTCGATATTATATTAAAACTGTTTCTACGAAATCCAGAAGCTTCCAGGTTGGTTTGTCCGTGTTCTTCTCAGAACATTCCTTAACTTGCAAATGTCATAATGACAAAGTTTACGGGAAACGTACAGCATTATACAGCAACTTGGCAAGAAGTACCTATTTACATAATCCATTTAACCATCTAGAAGAAGTAAAGGAAATTTTGTAGTCGCTTATGGAAGCATAAGTTTCAAAAAGGTTATAAAAACAGAGAGAATGCCTTTCAAGTAAATCATATAGACGATTGGCCCTTTTTAGCATAGGAAATCGCTGGTGTTGGTAAGGGAAATGCTGATAAAAATTTAAACCTTTTTCTTGTGAAAGCAGCTTATCTGCTGTGTTTGCTGTTTATGCGTGGGAGGGTTAGTGAACTTCAATCAGCAGAAAATGGCAAATATTTGCGACCTGAAAATGCCAATTGGGATACTTGTTCCAGTAGATTATTTCCTGTCCAATTTGTATTAAGTGTTCCGCTGAAGAGAAAGAAAAGCTTAACACGTACGTTTATTTTGTTTCTTAATTAACATTTTTAAACATGCCAATTTTTAACAAAATATTGATTTTTTACTCTCAAAATAGAAGACTTGTATCCGTTGTTTTTCTGTACAGGAGCAGTTACAATAGTAAGAAAAGTCGTTGTTTTAATTGCTGACATTCATTTTTGGGGGGATTTTCTGTAATTAATTACTGATATGAGAATTTGCTTCCGTATGCGGTATTCCTTGGCCCCATTAAATAGCACACAGTGTTCCATAAATTAGTTGTTTCCACACAGACAAGATCTCTGTTGTGCTAATATATAGGAGACTAGTGTAAACCAGCCTACCTAATTTATATATGTGTTTTAGGACAACCTTTATCCTAACAGGAAGCGTTTAATTTGATAGAGTTTGATATTTATTTTCAACAAAATTCTAAAAGCCCACTGTAATACCAAATTCCATTACTTTATATATAGCGTTACTTACCTATCTGAAGGAAGTAATGTTATGGTTGAATAATTATAATTGTAACTTACTAAATTTATACAAATAATTACAATTATCTTATCAGCGCATAATTTAATTCCGTCTAATGCAAGCTAGTAATATAATCATTACTAGTTCGGAGTGTACATATTGAAACTTGCACAGCTTATCATACTGCTGAGCTAATAATGTTGTAGCAAACATTAAGAAACGTTATCTCTGCGGATTAATTTAGATTATTCAATTTGGATAACATCGAAATTGAAACAGCGTGTTCTTTTGGGAGAATTAATTATATTATTAATTGCGTTCTCAAGAGCTTGTTTAAGAAAGAATTGAGGAAGAGTAAAGACAAGGAACAATGCCTGCTTTCAGTTCCTTTTCTATCTGCAAGTGGAGTAATAGCGAACAGGTACAAAAAGCAAATTAAGTGAAAGTCTTCCCCACGGGCATTTCTCCTAATTTCCCAAATAACAAGGAACTTTGGTAATAAATGGGTGGATTTCCAAGAAAACTGTGAGGCTAGATTGTATTCATCAGTATTTTTATGTAATTGTAATTAATTACCATAATTTTGCATGTTACAGAATAACACATATTTTTAATTAAGAATTTGCTTTTGTTATTAAGTTTTTGATTTTATATTAAACCGAAGTTTAAAAAAATTAAATTTTAGTAGGCAGATTCGTACTTTTGCAACAACAGAGTTTTGGAACCCTCTGAACATTATTTTGCTGTTTTGTGAGTTCTGTACAGACTGGTAGAGGAAATCAGTGGATATTAAAATGAAAATGAAAAAAAACTTTAGAATTGCTAATTTAATCAGGCATTTCCTCTGGGGTTACATTTTCTGATTATCTAATATTGTAATTTTGTTAGCAAAATTGGATGTTTTATTATTTATGCATTTTAGTTGACAAACAAAGCATTTATGTTCTATGCCTACTATGTAACATAAAGCTAGATTTGTATTCTTTCGTGTCAAATTTAAATTTTTGGGTATTTTGAAATCTCATAAGTAAATCCAGCAAATATTTGAGGGTGACTTGATCCATATATTGAAAATGGAAACTCTCGACTGCAAGTTACCGCGCTGAAAGGCAAAGTCGTGAGATACATATCCAATGATACATTGGTTGAAATTTCCGTTTAGGCGAACTCGATTTTCCCAAGACTTGCCTGAAAAAGCTTCTTATAAGCTTTGGATGCGTTTAGAAAGCTAATTAATAATGGATATCATATCTACGGCTTTATTTGAAATCATACACTTCAAACACTGATAAAGTAGTAAAAACGTATTTGGTAATTTATGACGGTATTGTTGAATACGTTTCGAACGAATACTTCTACAATCTGCCAGCAGAAGCTTATTTAATCGGATTTGCTGATTTTGTACTTTGATATTTTCTACACGGCATAATTATACAATTAAAATATGAGTGGCCAGCAAGAAATGATATATTTATCAGGTACAATTTTTTAAGATATGAAGTATTTGAGACTGTGGTTAATTAAAAAAATATATGTTAGTATTAGGAAGTGATTACAGTGTGTTAAAAAAATTCTCGCGTTCGCTATTGGAACAACAACGATATGTTTTCTAGAAATGATTAAAATTCATACCTAAATTAAAGACCATTTAATGAAGGACGCACAGTTTGGATCCATAAGCGACCCTGATTAAGTTTTTTAAATTGCACTTTATACAAAATAAACAAATTAAAAATAATTTTGGTTATTTACCCTGTAATTTCGTATATTCCTTCACCGCTGATGAAACATGTCTGTGTAATAGGAATTTACAACTTCTCAGCGTTATACTTTTATCATTCTGGACCGAGTCAACACTCCCTACTGACGCTGTAAGTTGGAACACAAATTATCGTTCCGGACACCTTTTTCATCATATTCTTCTGCGATTATTACGATCATTTAACATTATGTCTTTCTCACTTCTTACAGCGATGTTTTCAGAATCTCGGCCTGTTTATGTAAGAGTTGCAAGAACAATGTAAGCTTATATGTTAGTACTTCTTTCTTTTTATGCATTTATTGTACAACGTGAGTTGTACAATAAAACAAATCAGCAACTACAATCAACCTTTCCAATATTGTTTCCATTCACAAGTTTATTGCGTAAATGTTGTAAGTTTCTAGTTTACGTTTGTTGTTGTAATTAACCAAAAAAGTAAATTGAATATCATATCATTGCCTTACAAAATTAATTACCTAGAGTAAAATGACATGCAGACACCCCGACCACTACAAAACTTGTGTGCTTTTTTGTGCAGTTCATATCATCGGCTCTTCTCCCTTTGATTCGCATATCATTTAGTGAACAGAAGTTAAAATAAGAAGAGTAAGAAAAGTTAAAGGCAGAAATCCTCAAATTATGGTTCTTGTTGTTTTCAGTTGTTCCCAATTTTTTACAGTGTATCGGAAAGAACATGAAGTACCTTTGAAAGATGGTTGTTAGTTTAAATAAATAAAACTGATTTCTAACAACTCAAAACAGCAGGCCAGATAATTTTAGTACGCACATTGAATGTGATTGCGAGCATTTATCGAATCCCGTTGATTTTTAAACTCTGTTCGATATTCTCAATTTGCCTTTCAGTCACTCAAAAATACATAGGGAAGAGGGGCGATAATCACAATGCTGATAAAATGAATGCATACTCCTATTTTAATTGATCTGTATATCATTATATGCAACATACTGGTCCGTCTGTAACGGCATGTACAATATTTGGTGCAATATTGTTTAGGCTTGATTACGGGATTACGGGGATTCTCGTCGGGAGATTTAATATTTTTGCATTAAAGTAAACCCAATAGTTGACATATTCTACATAGAGTAGTGTGAAAAAGTTCTGCATCACCCAAGAAAATAATTAATTATTTCTTGTAGTCACATTTTTGGCATAGTTTCCAAAAATTACTTTTAAATATTTGATTTTAATAACTATGTCAACAACTTATCTCTTAATTCGGTACTTAGAATTCCATAGAAAACAATTACTGTAAGTTCTTTTCTATAATCGATAATCAGTTATTCGCGCATTTTCTATTGAGATCAATAAATTGCATTTAACATGCCACTTAAAAGCATAATTAGGAGAAATATTTATTATGTTATGAGTATACAGGGTGTCTGAGAAACAATGGGCCAGCGTTTAGTCATAGATTCTTAAGGTTAAAATAAACCGATTAAACCTAATATACCTTAAGCCGAAAGTCCTCCCTTAAGAAGTTATAGGGCCTTAAAGTTCAATTTTTTATTTTTTTCTTTTTATTGTAATTTCCACAAATCTAAAGATATTTCTTTCAAATTTGGTACACATACTTACCATTATTTAGTAAAGTGGTAGCAGCATTTTCATAAACCAGACATAACTTTAAGAGGCACTTAACCTACCACTCAAATTTTATATTAGCTCTAACTTTGTTATTAGTGGAAAATTTTGCAGTTTTGTTTTATTTTCTGAAAGAGAATTAAAAAGTACATAAATAAGGTACTCTTAGTGCAAAAAAAAATTTCAATATTTTTTGTTTGTATTGAAATTTTGGATTTAGCTTATTTGAACGATTCTGAACACCTTTCATTAACAAAATTTTGTTGTAAAAAAATCCCTAATACGACTTCTTCAATTTTGCTGTTTATTTTAAATCGTATTTCAATAGCATTTCACCGTGAAGGGAAAGTAGCATACCCTAAAATTACAGTTTCGTGAGAGGTATAATCAGAA
>JABXWE010009457.1:0-11022 GCA_014611495.1 Limonius californicus | reverse complement strand
TGGCCGCTCGTTTCGCCACTAAAGCCTTTAATTCTTCTGACATGGCGCCAATTTATTTTATTTAAAAACTTTATAATAAAAAAAATGGCTAAATAATGCCGCAAATTTGAAACTACAAAACAGAAGTAAAAAACTTCGAATAAAATTGTCGAGGTTTTTTACCAAATACACCTATTTTGAGTTTTTCGGTTAAATAGTAACGCACAAATTAACGATAAACCGTAGAAACATTGTTCAGTCAAATGCCGTAAATAAAGCGAGTAATGGTTATAAATCCCTTAAACATTGTCGAATTTGTTATCGAAAAACTGCAAAATACGAAATTAAACTTACGTTTTTGAAGAACACTAAGCTATTTTAAATAAAAGGAATAGTGGTACCTAAGTATACTTCTTCGACTGTAAAACCATCAGCATCTTCATTCTTCAAAAACTATGTGGATCGAAGAATTATGCTTCATTCTTCAAAAACTATGTGGATCGAAGGACCATGTTGTGTTTTCCCGAGTTCCGCAGTTACTTTGGAATAGCTCGAAGAATAACAATTGAAAATTAAGCTGGTTTATTCTTGTAAATACATCAAAATTAACAATTTTTATACAAACATAAGAAAAACATGGCTGCAGCTTCTGACTGGCAGCGAGTTCAGACACCGTCTGCCGACCAGATGGTTGATCACACCACCCCAAGGGGTCATTACCCTCTTCGACACCTGAAGGGAGGAAACAGCATAGCAAGGCGGCAAAAACATCAAATTTAAAAACTAAAAGTACATTTTTACACAGGGTGTCCCACGACACGAGGTACTTCGTGTACGTAATCTATAGACCAAATATTCTGTGTTAAATTATTATTTATTAAATAATTACAATTTCAGGAAAGCAAATATTTATTTTTATTTTAGTTTAAATTCACTATAAAGATTGTTCAAAATGGCTACCGATGCTGGTGAGACACATTCTGGCTCTTCTTAAGAGAGATCTGGTTGCCCTACGTAACATATCATTATTATTCCGAATTAGATCTGCTGCCTCAAAAATGCGTCTCCTAAGTTCTTCAACAGTCTCTGATAGTGTTTAGTATACCTTATCTATCATATGGCTCCACAAATAGTAATCTAAACTAGTTAAGTCCGGTGATCTTGGGGGCCAGATGTGCTGTTTTCCTCTACCAATTACACTTCCTTCAAACCGTTGATTCAAAAATTGTCTTGCATGTATGTAACGCAAAGTGCGCAGGGGCACCATTGTGCTGGTACCACTTACCGCGTCTGATCGCCAGAGGGATATCATTTAACAATACTCCCAAATTATCTTCTAGAAAATTTAAATATCTGTCGGCGGTTAAATGGTTCTCAAAAGCGAATGGGTCAATAAACATATTATCAATAATTCCACACCCGATATTCACTGAAAACTTCTATTGATAATTTGTTACTGTGATTTCGGATGGATTCTCCAAATTCCAAGAGTGGCTGTTCTTTCTGTTCAGTAATCCTTTGCTTGTAAATGTTGCCTCATCCGTGAATAAAATTCTATTACGTAGGTTTCAATTTTGAACGAATCAGCGGCAAAATTCCATACGACTAGCGAAATCTGTAGATATGAGGGCTTGAAAAGGCTGGATATGAGATATAAACCATGACGTTTTAACGTTCTCCAAACTTGCATTCGTGGTACATTAACTTGTGCAGATATACAACGGACAGAGGTAGTGGGATATTATCAATTTCTGGCAGTATGAAGTCCTCATTGTCTAGTACTTGCTGTATTGGATGCTCAGTCGACGGTTTCGGGAAAGTTCCGTGCTCACGCACGTAATGGTGCACTCCTTGGAAAAGCAAGCAGAGAAATCAACTTTAAGGTGCTTTACTGTTTGACATACAAGTAAATAATATCATTTCCATAGTAACGTAGACAGTTTGTATCAAATGTTACTTAATATAACTTATTGTTTCGGCGGCTTCAGTATTTAACTAAAACAGACCGTAACTTCTTTAATAGTCAATTTACAGAAAATGAAAATGACCACTCTTTACTTTCGACTTCTTTTCCCCTCTTCTGCACGTAGGTGAAGTAGTGACCTCACGTCATGGAACAACCTATATAACGTGTTCAGGTGTAAACCAAGAACGCTCTACTTGTCCTTCTTTTTACAGCCTCTTTCGATTTCATTTTCATCTTTTCATATACACTTAAATAATTTCTGCTTCGTTATTTGTAACGAGTACACTATGCAAGAATGTAAATGCAACTGGAAACTAAATTAAGAGTGGAGACTCTTGTAGACATAAATTCAATTATCATGCATGTTGTTGGTTATTACTTTTAGAGTACATTGCTGAAAGCGTTGCATTGAATACCCCATAGGCAACTCCTTATACTTAGAAAAACCTTCTTAGCGATTTAGTATTTGTGTCACGATGATCTGTATTGTCAAACTACAAACTACCTAAGTATGACTCTGTAAACAGACATTTAGATACAATTGTAAATACAAGTATTAATACAATACGCAAATATCCAAATAAATTAAATTCCCAAGAAATATTTTAAGGATTTGAATTGCCACAACATTTTTTAATAATTTTAGACTAAACCAACTTGTTGCATTTATTACCGAGGAGGTGATTTTATGATACATTGGTTAATTTATTATTAAGTTAAAATTATTCGATGGTACATTGAAAATACTGTATATCTTCCATTGCTTGGCAGAATAAAAAATTTTACTAAAGTATTTTGGGAACACTATTAATAATAATGTGTATTTACTCATGGTGTTATGTGTATTTATGCAAGCTGTGGTTTGTTTTTAAAGATTGACTCTCATAAATCAGAAGCGGGTCTAAAAAAAAAGCATTTACAGTAATCAACGGCTATTTTAGGCTTTCCTAGCATATTTGTCTTTTCAAATGGTGTGGATATAATTTAATGGAGCTTATGTGAAAGGAAAGATCGTTCAAGCGTGCTGTATTATATTCCTGAATTAGTTTTTCATTAGAGAACCCAGTTCGGGCATTAATGGTTGACGAAGTGGCCGATGCCAATCTAACCTTCGCTCTTAATGTGCCTATTGTGTGCTAAATAATCCTTTTTGTCAGTCTTAATCAATAACACGATCTATTGTTCTAACCCTTTCAAAAATTTAATTCTTTATGAAACTAAATAAAGTTCAATGGTCTAAGAAAAATACGTTCAAGGGAATTAGTAAAACCCTTGGTCTTTTGAAGATATTCGCCTTCTATGCCTTCAATCGCATTTCTTTTAATGTGTTCTACATACAGGGTGTCAATTGGGAAACGTACAATATGTTATATCTCTGGAAGTAAAATGGAAATAATGATGACTCATGTTAGGGTTGACCCAGGGGGCTTATAAAAGCTCCTGAATTTTAAATATAAATACCGTTGCACCGCTTCTGCATTTCATTTATACTGTTGCTGGGCAAACAAACAGCGGATACGATCTGAACTCTCTGGCGGCAATAGGCAGGTGACATGCAACAGATAATAAAACACAGACTTACTGATCTGCCAATAATTATTGGGCAGTTGTACTCATCGGGGGTCCTCCAGCCTCCTACGCCTGGATTGGGATTAGAACAAGATACGGAAGGTCGACTGCTGGCTAGTCGCTATGGCAGTAGCCACTCGTAATCATAGATTAATTACTACCATTATGCATATATATTCTAGTGCACCAATCCTTCAGATGAAACCAGTCAGTCTCTCTGTTATGCACAGGAATCGCAGCGGTGGGAAGGGTCGTACCTCTTATCCCGGTATACAAAGCGTAAAATATAATTAGTGTACATCCCTCGCGTAAAAGTCAGTCGATACCATCTTGGCGCATTTTCGATGCCATCTCTGCCAACTGACTACCTCCCGAATGATTGCTAGGTAAATAATGATAAACTATGTCACACACATTATCTACTCATACAGCTACTTATATTTACTACGCTACATTTACATGGACATACCAATCTTGTATAATAACTATAATAGGACTCAGCGTTTGTAAACCACATATAATAACGAATAGACAACACTCAACCATTCGGATAAACACATATAACACTTCATGGGTATAAACCATAACCTCGCCAGCTAAGCCACGGCTTATATTAACTGATATTGCCATTGCAGCCCATATTTATATATAATTACATACGTGGTAACACTAACTTCGCCCCTTGCCTCGTCTTAGAAGATAATCGCAGGGCAATCAGTTAGTACATTCGCAAAGGTTATTAAGATTGGCTTTAGAAGGTTTAAGCGGGAGGGTAACGAAGTTCACTCAACCGTGGAGGTACATCTTGAAATGTTACTAGTAAACAGGGACAGTGGGATGTAAAATGTCGAGCAGGTTAGTGTACAAAAAACAGTGTTGTTGGTAGTTAGGCGATAGCTTTGTAATAACTAATTAACAGATGTTGTTATGAGCTACGAATAATTTTCTAAATATTTATTTGTTTAGCGTACATTTAAGTAATATTCACAGTAGGCAAAAACCACTGCCTAACACTCGTAAGGTAACATTTCCCATTCAACCCCTTAGGCTCTAGGTATGCCAATAAGAAAGTTTAAAATGGTAACATCCACTCTGTAATGCGTCGCTGAAAAGTTCTTTTTTGTTTGTTGGAGTGCCTAGAGCCTCAAGAGTTGAATGAGGAAGATTACCTTATCAGTCATGATGATTCCCCCTCTATGTTGTAGAAACGTGTTCTAGAAAAGTCAATTATCTATTTACTTCCAGAGATATAACACATTATACGTTTTCTAATTGACACCCTCTACACTTCAAGCTTAAAAGTATTTTATGCGGACCAAGCTTTTACCTTGGTTGATTAATACGGAATTCATTTCAAGTGTAATATCGCTCAAATCAAGGATTTTTATAAAAGGTCGTGTAATTTACCCACTTATAGTAGTCATCAAACCAAATAAAAAAGTCTGATCAACCGCAAACCAAGTGTTTCCGAGATAGAAGTGGTTTTGTAGTTCCATTAAAATATTACAATACTAAGCATATCATTTGCTACGGAAAACAAAATTTTCGATATTATTATTTGTTTATTGTATAACTAGTAGCCCGTACCATATCCAGCGGGTACAAGCCCTTAATAATTCTTATTATGTTTCCAGAATAGTGCTTCCTAGATTCATACTGAGGAAGATTACAGAAAATCCAAACTTTTATGTCAATATTTTATTGACCGATGAATCTGCTTTTACGAATAACGGTACCATTCATATGTAGAATAATTAAGTTTGGGCAGACGAGAATTCTCACGCTGTTGCTGAGTAAAGGCAGCAGTATTGATTTCGGTTAAATGTTTGACTGGGTATTTTGGAAGATAGGGCCAGTACTTTTACTAAATCGTTTGATTGATGAATTGTATCTTAACTTCTTGAATAACACTTAACCTCCACTACTGGAACCACTGAATGAGACTATATTTTTCCATCACGGAGAATACCTTCAACGACAAATGGATAATGGGGATTTACTAACAGATTTCTGTGCTCGAAACAACCTACGTATTAATAACACATTTTTCTAACATGATATGAGATATAAATATACCTATACAGGTGACCAAGGATTCCAGTCCGTAATCGATTATATAATAACTAGCAGACACTTCTTACCCACTGAAATACTGGATGTGAGAACATTAAACTCGGCGCACATAGGCAGTGACCATGCACTCGTTCTAGGTAAAATAAGAATGAAATACATAATAAATCAGCAACCTAATCGAGAACACACAGAAAAATTCAATATGGAATCACTCGACAATGAAAGCACCAAACAACTGTATGCTAACCTCCTAAATATCAAAATAATAGATACTCCAATAATTGATAAAGACAATGTTGAAGACGCATGGATAAAACTGAAACATAACATCATGAGAGCAGCTGAGGAATCACTGCGCAAGAGAAAAAAATACAGACACTGCACACAAATGAAACACCATGGCTTACCAATGAAGTTAAGGAAATAACGATGAAAAGAAGGAAGCCTTTATAAGATATAAAAGAACTGGACAGCCAGAAGACCGCCAACTATATGTAGAAGAGAGAAACGTACCAAACCTAAGAAGAAGACAGTTAAAAGAAGAATATTGGGAGCGTTTCACAAAGAACATGGAGATGGATTTGCATAGATCGCAAAAGAAAATATGGCGCATGTTGAGAAACAGAAAAGCGGAAGTAAGCGAGATCGTAAAAATAAATGCCATCGATGCGAGAAATTGGGTACAATACTTCAAAAATTTATTTAAGGAAGAAGCAACAGAGACAATTACAATAAAAAATAGAGAAGATGAAGACGAGTCTGTTAGCGTAACAGTGGAAGAGATCGAAAAGGCAAAGAAAACACTTAACAATAGGAAAGCACCAGGGCAGGATGGAATAAGGAACGAAATGCTAAAGTATGGAGACCAAGCATTAAACCAACAGCTTGCAAGATTGTTCAACATGATAATTAAGGAAGGACAACTATTCCAATATACAAAAAGGGAGAAAAGAGCAATCCAGAAAACTACCGTGGAATATCGCTCTTCAACACGGCTCAAAAGCTGCTGACTAAAGTACTACTGGACGAGATGCAGCTAAACCAGCATATAAGTGCCAAGCAACAGGGCTTCCGTAATAACCGTTCGACCACCGACGTTATATTTATAATTCGTCAAGTAGTGGAAAAGGCGATCGAATTTAATGTACCTGCGTTTATATGTGTTGTCGATCTACGAAAAGCATTCGATCGCTTTAAACTACAAGATGTCGTATTAATTTTAAAAGAACATAATGTTTCTTCAATCCTTATAAACGTTATAAAAAAGAAAAAATGAAAAAAGAACTAAACGAAAACACTCTAACTAGAATTCAAGTGGATAATCAACTAACAGAAAGCGTAAAATGTGGTACAGGAATTAGATAAAGGGACTCATTAAGTCCTGTCTTTAATCTTGTCATGGATAAAATCATCAATGAAGTAAGGAAGCTGTCTGGATACAGACTGGGGCAAAACAACATTACAATAGTGTGCTACGCGGGTGACGCTGATTTGATCGCGAAATCCGAGGATGAACTGCAGCGCCTTCTACACAAGTTCGTAACAACGGCGAAAAAGTACAATATGGAAGTCTCTACAGACAAAAGCAAATCGGTATTAATATCCAAAGAACCGATTCGGTGCAAACTTGAAATAGAAACAAAAATGATAGAACAAATCATGAATTTCCAATACCTGGGAGTAGAGGTATCTAGCAACCGCAACACACATAATGAAGTAAAGCGACACACCATGAAAGGTGTAAGAGTCTCAGGTTATTTAAGAGACGTAGTCGGGAAGAATAAATTTTTTTACATCGAAAGCAAAGTAAAAATTTATAAAATCATGGTTAGACCAATTATGACACATGGAGCAGAAACCCGAGCTGACATTACTAAGACGAAACAGCTGTTACGCACCACGGATATTAACACATTAAGAGCAATTACAGGGAAAACAAGACAAGACAGAATCAGAAACAGTGACGTAAGGAACATCACTGGTATACTCCAATTTGTAAGGAAACGGAAAAGAGAATGGAATGATCACGTGAGCACAGCTGATGCCAGCAGAATTATCAAACTAGTACGAGCCCAGAAACCACAAGGAGAAAGGAGTCAAGGCAGACCACAACAGAGATGGGCCGAAAATTGGACTTCCACGTCGATAAGAACTCCATAGATAATCAAACGATGCGTGAAGAAAAACAGGCTGAAGCCTACATAAAAGAAGAAGAAGAAGAAGAAGACAAATGGATAGAATGAAGGGTTTAATTGCAAGGCCACCGAGATCTCCCGATTTTAACTAACTAGTATTTGTACTAATTTTATATTTATTGACCTGTTAGTGCCTTAACTCTTCGTTTTTTAACAATAATGCAGTTTATTGGATAATAAGCCAAATCGCTTCTGTCTCTGAAACAGTTGGTTTGTGAATAAATTATGTTAATTCAGACTCTTTAGTTTGGTTTGATGTCTACTATAAGTAGGTAAACTATCCGATTTCCCTTACACAGCTTGTATATATTTTTCTATTTAAACTTAATAAAATGCCAAGTACTCTACACCTAGAGTGTTTCAGATTTTAATTTTAACGAATGATGATTTTTCTTTTCATTAAGTGAAGATAGGGCACAGAAAGCCGTAAAGATTATCTGCTGAAATATTAAAATACAATACCGAACTCCAGAATTTACATAAAATGGAAATCGACGTTGGCGTTGGTATTGTGTAGAAAACTCAGCTTTTCAGCGTTTATATGTCATTGTTGCTTCGTCCGATATGTTACCAGCTGACATTTGTATGATTTGTGTTTTATGGCCCGTGTTGGAATTCTACCTACGCAGTTTTTGGTTACGATTGTTCTATTGTAAAGTTTCACCTCTTAAGCCTGTATGATAGGACAGTAAATGTAACACTACAATTTACACATAAATTTGTAAAAAAATTACTCATAAATTTATATGAACTTTTTACAATTTCTTGCTGTAACATACGTCAATTTTAATGTTAAATTTAGTATGTGCGCTTGCGTATTAATAGACTACACATTTTAATATAAATTAACTTTGGAAAACACCTTACCACCACGATATTTGAAACACCTAAATACGTATTTCGGCTACTAAGCTGCCATATTCAGTAGGAATTTGAACTAACTAAATATGAGAGAAACCTCTGTAGATAAGTCCTACACCAAGTAAACAATTGAAGTCCAATACTAATAATCTAACAAACAAAGGTTTAAATTTTAAATCCTCGTTAGGGTTCGTTACGTCTAACCGACTAAGGAATTATTTTCAAGAAATGCATTAAATACGAGTTAGGAATTGGCCCATTATGCGAATTTAAAAGATCCCCTTTATTTTTTAAAATATGAATGCTCTCATAGCTATTCTTCTATTTTTCTGTTGAGGACACTTCTTTTAACAATGTTAGATTTTCTAGTTTTATACCGTGTCCTGTCTCGTAAATATGTTGAGCAACACTTAATTGATCAAACATGATTTTTGATTGCTTAGTTGGCGAAATGCGTATTTTGGTGTTCTACATATCGTGGTGGTAAAGGGTTTTCAAAAGTTTATTTACTTAAATCACAGTCTCCAATCAATCATATTTTAATTGTATATTTGCCTCCCTTTTGTATCCTTACTACTTTCTCAAATAGCGTTTTGTCTATTTTGCATCTCATTTAGAGGTTATTGTGAATTTGTTATTTTGTTTTAGTTAGGAACTTGTTGATATCATGAATACGAACACCGGTTTCAAATTAGTTAAAATTGGCGGAAAGCTTACGTGTCGACACAGAACAATAATGGAGGCACATTCCTAGCATACAGTAATTTTACCCCATTCTTTGAAATGTTTAAATTTGGCGCCATCTGTTAACTCCACCTCCTCCTGGTGAATTTAATGTATGCTATGCAACCGTCACCGGCAAGTTAAACATGTACAGACATATTTAAGATATTTGAAAATATGCGGTTTAATCAGCTGCAAAGCCTATCTAAATTTTGTATAAACATTACACCAAAATTTACGTGCTAAATTTTCATCTACATTATTTAGAACGTATTTTAAAATTATAAGTAAATATGTGGCGAAAACTGCGCACAAGTGGCTAATGCAACGAGAAAATGCAGCTTATTTTCTCTTTGCTTTAGCCACTTGTACAATTACAATTTATTGTAATACAACAAGGTTATTTTACTGAGCCAACGTACGCTATGTAATACTAAATGCATCACAGCTTCACACTCGCGATAAAACTAAATTTTAAAATCGCCATACTTCGCTTAAGCGTAAGTTTAATCCTGTTCGTTCTAGTATAAAAGTTTCCAGAAGTTAATACTTGACCTCTCTTGAATTTAATTGTGTTTCGCGTATTTTTAATTAACGAATGTAGAATTGGAGAATTGAGGACATTTTACATTCATATACCAAGAACGGCACGGTTATATCGCTGTTGCTCTATGCAAATTAAACTACTCAAAAATGAATAGGGATATTGCAGTGTAAGACACTTAAAGGCAACACCAATTGCATTTATAATAAAAAAATTCCCAAAACAACAAAATGTAACGTCTTTTCAATCATCAACATGGCAATTACAACAAAGGTACGTTTAAAGGTGAAATTTAACAAGATTATAATGAAAATCGTTATTGTCTCATTTCACTTAACTCACATTTATTAAATTCTAATACCGCGTGGCACCTCCTCTGGCAGTAATAACTGCCCTGCACCTTGCTGGCATAGTCTCAATGCAATTATCAATATGTTCTTGTGGAATTTGACGCCACAGTACCCGCAATATAACCCTCAGCTGTTGCACAGTAGTAGGCCTTGGATTATGGTGATCCAGCCATCTCTACAAAAGGTTCCATGTATGCTCGATGGGGTTGAGGTATGTAAATAACGGAGGAAGAGCAAGATGGTTTATTTCCTCATCTAGAAGCATCTCTAAAACAACCCCAACACGAAGCAGCCTTGCATTGTCAAGAAAAACAAAATATTTCCGTCCAACAGCGTTATAACGGTTCAGAACATGGTCGATAATGATCTCTTGGGCATAACATTGAGCCGTGAGTGTACCATTAAAGATATGGAGGTCAGTACGCCATTCTAAAGAAATTCCAGCCCATACCATAAGACCACCACCACCACCAAAGGCAACGACTGGCTGGGTATACTGAGGTAAAGTACGACGTCCGGCACTACGATATACCCTTTGGCGCCGGTTATCATTTCTGAGACAATGTCTGGACCCGTCCCAAAACAGTATATCATCCCACGGTGTTGTTTCTTAAAGTCTACGTCTTGGCCATTCCACCTGGTGGCTTCGTTGAGCCACAGTTCTTGCAGGTCATCTCAGGAGGCGGTATAGGTAACTCCTACCTCAAACAATCGATTTCTCACAGTTTGGTCCGAGACTCGATTTCCTGTGGCATTCTGGAG
>JABXWE010009456.1:0-30681 GCA_014611495.1 Limonius californicus | reverse complement strand
GATTTAACAAAAATTTTGTTCACTACACACCTAATTATCCGGCCAGATCGCAAAACTAGACCCCTATTTGCGGAAACTGTCGTTAAGAATTTCTTCCCCCCCCCCCAACTTCCGGAACTCAAATACGTACTGCGCCGTTTTGACAGAAGCGTAACTTCGAAATATTAATGTCATATAAGCATGCGAATAACTAAATATGTATTAAGGGTTGCCTTCAAGTAGGAGCGGAAATCGTTACATCTTATCAATTTTCCTGGTATATTAAGTTCTTTAAGTGTGTCTTCCAAATAATCTCTTTTGATGCTATCGTATGCTTGTTTGAAATCGATATATAATTGATGTACATCTGTCTTGTATTCGTAGCACTTTTCTAGTATAATCCTTATACTGTAAATATGGTCGGTAGTTGACCAATCTTTTCGGAAACCACTTTGGTATTCTCCTAGGGCTTCCTCTGCATAGGGTTGTAACTTTTTGGCTATTACTGCTATAAGTATTTTGTATGATATATTTAATAATCATATGCATAAAAGCTTATCACCCTTTTTGAACAGTCGGCATATGATGGCCTTGCTCTATTCGATTGGCATTGTTTCTTGCGTCCAAATTCCATTTATTAGTTCGTGCCTTTTTATTAATAATTGCTCTCAGCCGTTTTTCAGTAGTTCTGCGCCTATTCTATCTTCCCCAGGTGCCTTATGATTTTTTGCTTTTTAACTTGTGTCTCAACTTCTTCCCTTGTTGGGGGCTCAATAATTATATTGTGGCCGCCGCGTTGTTCTACTTTCTTATTCTCATCTGCATTCTCATCGTCGTCTTCACCATCACTCCTGTCTCCCTCTTGTATATTAGCATTGTCGTTGAGTTGTTTTTTGAAATATTCGGGCCACCTTTCTAGGATCTCCCTTTCTCCGCCTATTAGGTTTCCATCTTTGTTTTTGACGTATCTTGTTCTTCCTATATGTTTTGTTTGTTTTTATGTTTTGATAGAACCTTCTTATGTTGTCGTTTCTATGTTCTTCTTCCATTTCTTCTCAAAATTTATTTCTTCCTTCAGCTGAGATTGTGAGCTTTTCTTCGTTTTCCTTCGTATTGGTGTATTATGTAGCGCGTCTTACGATGCATCATTTTTACGCTTCATTTCTTAGTTTGTGCGCTTACTTGCATTCCTCGCCATACCAACAATTTCGTTCCCTTTTTCTTGTGTTGCCTAATTTGTTTTCTGCTGCGGTTTTTAACACTTCCTTTATAGTTCTCCATTGTTCTTCTACTGTTATTCTTTGCTGGATTGCTTCCGTTTTTTCTCTTATTAGGTTGTTTACTTCTTCTTCGTATCTGTTTCTTTTTTCTTCTATTTTTAAGGTCTCTAGGTTGTAAGTCATTGCTGTTGTCCCTTTTTGTTTATTCTCGTTGATTATTCTGTTTGTATTTTGTGCGCACTAGGTAGTGGTCAGAGTCGGTATCTGCCCCACGGCAACTTCTAATGTCTATGATATCAGTTTGATGGCGTTTATCTATCATGGCATGGTCAATTTGATTTTTCGTGTTTCTATCTGGCGAAACCCAGGTCTGTAGCTCATACGGATCTTTATTTCATTCAGAACAGCCTTTTTAGTACCCAAAGGTATCTGGATGAGATTGTGCGACCCATTGTTCTGCCGTACGCAGCAGCAGTGGGAGAACATGTTTGTTGATGACAATGCACATCCACATCAAGCACACATCGTGGACAACTGGTTTGAAGGAATGGGAATCGTTAGAATGGCCTGACCAGCAAAGTCCCATGATTATAATTGAATCGATTGCATGCATGGAATTACTACACGAAATATGCCGCCGCCTACAATTCCGGAACTTAAAATTGTTCTCCGGGAGGAAAGGGATACGATTCCACAAAAACTTTTTGATAATTCGACTCAATTCACGCCAACAACATGTAAAGTCTGTTTTTTATTATTAACGTTGTTAAATATCGGTTAATTGTTTTGAATGTAGTTATTTATTGCCAAGTAAGCTATCAACTGATTGTGTTAATCAAGACAAAATAATTTTAAACTGTAATTATATAATTTAAAGAACCTTGTGCTTCCATTCGTAGGTGATAAAGGGAGCCCGTTTTGATAGCCTTTAATCTTATGCTGCTTGTAAACAGAAATTATACAAACATGTTAGTTAATTAGAACTATGAAATAACAACAGCAAAGCTTTATATTTAAATAATAAATTACAAGATGTAGCGAACCTAAATAACAAAAATGCTCTTCTACAAAATAGAACAACAACAAATATAAACAATTATCACATTACTAAGAATTATTAACTATTAACCAAAATATATAGCAACAACCACGGAAAATAACTGATACGATTATCAGGAAATTACGTTTTAAAAATTATTCCAAACATAGCAATAATATCTAAAATGTTAATTGGTCAAGGTTACGATATCACTTTCTGTTGTAAATAAGTATTCATAAACAGATATAATTAGAAATCATAGCTTCTTGAAAGAATTATTTTACAAGTTGCAAAATTAAATTATGCATTGCCCAATAAGGCATTATGATATACTTTATTTGGCAGACATGAAACCTTTTCATAAAAACCGTTAATCAATGGTATAGAATTAAGTTTTATTTTAATTAATATTATAAGTTCTTAGATTAATATTAATATGATTAATGTAGGCTTCTCTCAGTATTATAGCGAGGCAAGTAAATAAGATTTTGGTGTATAACAGGATCATATTATCCTCACAAAGTTAAAATTTACTATACAGCCGGGGTTATATGTACTATCTTAATCAAGAACTAATAATAACGTAGTAAAAGATTTACAGAATTTAAAAGTTCGTGAAAATTCGTTAAGTAATAAAATTTTCTGAGTAGATGCTTACCCGTCTGTTTAAACTTAATTCGTTTTGCGTACTTTACGATTTGCGCATTACGAATAATATACAAAAAATAAATACAACGATTGCCAGGATTTAAGAATAAGACAGCTTTACAAACAATACAAAGTAAACGTTTACGTAAGAGTGATTGCAAACGTTTGCACATGAGTTGCATTTTTGGATAATATATATCATAAAGAAAAAATATGACAGCTAACAAAAGACACTTAAAATGATCTGAAACCAAATAATGCCAAAGTTCTAAGAATGAGTTATTTACGAAGAATAAATGTACAAAAATAATCCACAATACTGCCACACTGTATTTTGATGCTTTAGAAAAGACTTATTTATTGCCTTGTTTTTTTCTAAATTTATAGTATATCATAAAAATGTTTCGATTGGTATATATACTCTCTGCAAATGTCAGAACCACAGAGGTCCAAAATGGGGTTGTACAAAGTTGTCGGTTTTGTCGTTGCCATCTTCTTGTTGACTACCCATCTACAACAAGTTGAAAGTGCAGTAAGTAAAGTAAAACATTTTCTAAATTGTATTTATTTACGTACCTAAATGTATTTAAAATAATTATTAATTGAACTATTTATAAAGAATCTGTGTTAAGTTTTCGCATATCTTTCAAATATTAAATAGAACTTAATATATAAAATCAGGTACATTAACTTTACGTAGATTATGTAATACTGTAAAATGCAATTAACTGATTTCATAAGGCATTTTAAAATTTTAGCCCTCAATGCCGCTGTTTTGTTTTGATTGTTTGTAAATAAACATTCATAAGTATTATAAAGTTAAATATAAGTTTTGCAACTCAAATTATTTAATCTCAACATTGTGAAACAGGTTCTAAAAATTTAGTATTATTTCGTTTCTATAATTGTTTAAATTCCATTTTCTTAGCCACTAAAATTATAACATTGTCATAAACTAACATCTTTCGAAATCTAGTAAATTGTACAACCATTATGTTAATTTATTAAATAGCTAACAGGTATTGCCTTCAAAGTTTCATAAAATTATAAAAATTGCCAGAATAGTATTTAAAAGATCTTAGAGGTTTTTCTTTTTTTAGATATATCTGTTTGAATTAAAATTTTGATAAAATTAAATTTGCACCAGCTTTCTCGCCACTATACGATAAGGTCGCAATGTCAAATAAAAATGTTATAATTTTAGTATTACAAATTGATGTTAGTGAGAAAAGTTAGAAACCTATCATGTCTTTGTCTTCCCCAAATGATTTTTCAAAACAAATTAATTGCATTTAAAGTATTTTTATGATAACACCAAATATGCAATTTCATAAAAATCTATGCCATTCATATACAGCGTGTCCCAAATTTTTGGAGACGCATCAATAACAGCAGTTTGAAGACGTTTCTGATTTTTGAAACTTAGCTTCTTACTTGAATAGATATGCATATGGTTAAATTATCAAAATTACAATATTTTATTACCGAATCCGTTAATATAATCGAAATCCACATAGAACAATTATCTCTCCTTTTTGAATGGAACACTACATCATCATCGTCATCGTCATCATCATCAGTATTTAAACCTTAAATGTTTACTCCGATCTCGTGTAATTCGATTAAAGTTGATCTCTTCAGCGTTTCTTTGGGCGTCCTGCATTTCTCCTTCCCGTTGGTGTATATTGGGTGCGGAAACCCACGGCCCGCGGGCCGCACACGAGCTTCTAGGATCTTTCAAGCGGCCCGCGTAGTTTCGTCAAAAACACTTTGATATGCGACCCGTGTAATTTTTCTTAAAACATCCTTATCGTCCCATTGCGACGGTCGATTTCACCGCTTTTTTTTTTTTTGTTTATACTTTATTATTATTATTGAAGGAATCTTAACCCTTAAACTGGGAGGTAAAAAAATTGTCAGACTACTGGAAGGCGGTATATTTTATATACCACTTTTCCTCCCCATTTCTTCCTAAAGTAATCAACAAATTTTACTTTTTATCGTTCTTTATTTAAATAACGGTCTTATTTACCGACGAAGCCAATTTCACAAGAAATGGAATTTTTAATTTCCACAACAGCCATGTTTGGTCAGATGAAAACCCTCATGCGCTATTATTGAATCGAATTATCAGCAACGATTTTCAATTAACATTTTACTTGGTGTTTTTGGAGACCATATGATAGGACTTTTTTTTCTCCCAAACCGTTTAACTGGCCAATTGTATCTTGACTTTTTGCATAATGCCTTGCCATTATTGTAAGAAAATGTACCCCTCATTCATAGAATAAATATGTGGTTGATCCATGATGGGGCTCCTGCGTATTTTTCAATAATGGTCAGAAATTTCCTAAATATTTATTACAACGGCAGGTGGATAGGGCGAGAGGGTCCAGTTGTGTGGCCACCTAGATCTTCTGTCCTCAGTCCGCTCGACTTTTGTATTTGGAAGTATTTAAAGTCGTTAGTTTATTCAAGTTCTGTGCATAATTTAAACGAATTGCGGAAACGAATAGAACATGCCTGCCAGAGTGTTCGTATGAATCCGGGAATCTTTGAAAGAATGCGGCGTTCATTTTTACGGAGATGCGAAGGATGTGTACAAATGGAAGGAGAACATGTAGAACATCTACTTTAATTATTTGCAATTAAAATATTTTATTTAGACGGCTATTTGTTTTAATGTGTGAGCAACTTATTGAAATAACAAGCAATATTTATTTTCTTAAAAAAACTTCATTTCTCGAAGACGGTTGATGAACCCATGTTTATTACAACTTTTTTGTTTGTTGTATTGATGAAATCTATAAGTGGGTGAAATATCCAAACGTATTTTTTAACCCTGTATATCTTGTGCTCTCTCTGTTTGGCTTTAGGTAGTCAAGCATTGGACCCAAGTCACCACTGATTTATATTTCCTGTTGTTTGCATCCACCCCAGACCTGCCATCTTTTTTACATCATCTACCCATCGTTTTTGAGGACTTCCTCTTCCTTTTTTGTCATCCCATGACCTCAGTTTACTAATCAATGGTTCCATCTGTTGTCTGATAATCTCTCATTATGTCCGGCTCATTTCCATTTAAGTCGGGCTATTCATTCTTTCGACGTCTGTGATCATTATTTTTGATCTGATGTATTCATTATTCTTTTGATGTTTTAGTTATCCCAAGCATTGCTCGTGCCATAGAACGTTGGATTATTCTTTTCTTTTCTACGTTACTTTTTGTGAAAGTCCACGTATGCACTCCGTATGTCAAAACTGGCAGCATACACATGTCAACCACTCTGGTTTTCAAACTTTGGGGTATTGATCTGATTTTTAAAATGTATCTTAAAGTCTGATTTTCTTTGGTTAACTTTATTTCTTATCCTAGATATATGTAACTTTGCATCTAATCTACTACATCATTTCCTGAAATTATTTCTCTGTTCGCGTCTGTGTCGGTCATAACTTTCATTTTCTTCCCGTTAATTTCTAAGCCCTACTTCTTTTGGCTATACATTAAGTTCTAGTGTCAAAGCTTTCCACGATTAGTATTATAACATCTGCGTATCTGAGGTTATTTAATCGTTCTCCGTTTATATTCATTCTTTTCTGTGACTAGTCTAACTTCTCGACTACGTCTTCTAACACTAACGTCAAATGCTTCGGGAATATAAAATACCCCTGTGTTACTCCTCTTTTTATTAGTATTGAATTTGTGTCTATAAGTCTGATAGTGGAGGTTATTTTTTCATAGATGTTTTATAGTAATTGGCTATATCTCTAATCAATTCTGTCGTTTTAAGTGATTTTTCTACTGCCCAAATTTCCACGATATCGAAGGCCTTTTCGTCTGTTAGTGCGAGATGCAATTGGGAGTTTATTCTCGGTAGATATTTAAATTAATATTTTTATTGTATGCAGGTGGTTGCAAGAACCAAATTTAGATTTGAATCCCGCTCGTTCTCTTGGCTGACATCTGTCTAGCTTGCTAGTCAATCGTCCTACGTTTACGTTTATTGTCATTATTACGAAACAACATAAAACACAGATTCAATGTACCACTTAAATTCATACGTATTGGCAAAAATTTAGACGAATATTTAAAACTCGAAATGCAGACAGCACTTGCTTCTGTTTTCTTCTTTTCATTAGGTTTTTGAAATTTGGCGCCGGTTCTGAGAACTTTTCTAAATCGTCAGTTATGCTATTTTATTTCTGAATGTCAATAGAAATATTGTCTTTTTACTACCATTTTATGTAACTAGTTTAATCGAAAACAATCAGTTTATTTTTATTTTTATATTTCAGGTTGCTTATAAGGTGGCGGGTGAGAGTGACAATATGTCGTTCTCCGCAAAACAAGAAGCTGGAAATATTTTTTCCCAGGTGTACGACCAGTATCCCACCAATGAAATATGTGCACAATTGGCAAAGGGATATTGTCAATCGAGAAGTTTGTTTTATAAATGTAGTTGCATTCAATATGCTTCTCCGTCTTCTGATCTTCCCAAGCATACTTATTATATAGACCCTCAAACTCAATACGTAATATTTAGAGTTCCTGAAACTGGCGGTACTGACTTCTTTCTAATTATAACCAAAAAGTTTTAATGTTAAGTGTTTCTTGTAAATGTTATGCATAAACAGATATGTCGTTTTAAATAAACTAGTTGAACCTGTTGAACAATTTGTATAATAATTCATTTAAAACAAATTGAACTAGGTATGTCAAGATGTATCACATGTGTATTTTGTTTTTATTTTGCTACACTGTATCTGGCCATTACCTTAAAAAAATGTACATGTAACAGTTGTAAGCTAATTTTTGAGTAATAAATAATTGTTTTCATACATAATATCACAATAGGTTTAAATTGTCGGTAAAATTTCGTGCTTATATGAGAGTTTGTTGCTTAGAGAGTTAGAAAGTGAAACCATTTTGACGAACGAAATTGTTTAAAAACATCGAGTATTAACGTTATCTTCATTTTAAGTTCACAGTTTGGATCGTGTTTGGCTTCGATATCAATGACAATTCCAAACTATTGACAAGTAAAAAACATGTAGGGTGCTTATATTTCAATTCTAATTGTAAATCTAATTCGTTGCCAGATATCTTCCGACTATAGAACGCCTCATGGTGAGAGTGTCGTAGCGGAGGAGTGCCATGATTGGGACACTTTTTTTATTTAACTTCCCAAAATTTCATTCTTGAAGTTCAATCAATAATTTTTATATGGCATGCCTCTTGAAAAGAGTAAAACACAGTAACATTGTCAAAAAACTTTATTTTTTATTATGAACAGAATTAGAACCATTTAACAAAAAAGTGCATTTTGTCCCATGCAATGCACCGTGTGTATTGAATGGGACGACTACAAAATTATATAGAAATTAGATAGTTATTGATAAATAACGAAACAAAACTTAATTATTATTATCTCTGCATGTTTTTCGATCATATTTTTCGCAATTTCCCTAGAGAATTCTCCCAAATTTTGCTTCATATTTTTTAAAGTCTAAGTCAAATATCAATATTCCTTGTGTTCTTAGTGTTTCAGTATTCTTAAGGGGCTGTTTCAGATTTTTCAATATTTTATCCTTTTCTACATCTGAAGTAGCTTCCATAGGTGGATACTTGTTTGAATTTCCAAATCGTCTTAGGAATTTAACTTGAAACATTTTCCAATTTTTTTTAATGCTTCCTATATAGGACAACTTATTTTTCTTTGTTGAACAGTTTACTAAAATAAAAACATTTTCTTCTAAAATCAAGAACTCTTCATTACTATCATTGGATGTTAAGTCATCTTGTTCGTCAACATGCATATCTTTATCAAGAATGTCATTATCAGATTCCTCCAATAATTCGATGTCTGCAACATCGGATTCACTACTAGTGCTTTCTTCTACTATCCTTCTTGCGACTTTTTTCGGTATCCGTAAACTTTCTTTTCTTAATTTTTCATGGTTTTCTTTATCCAGTTTATTCATTTCCGGCGTATCCGTAAGTATTCTAGTAGTTCCTCTCTTTCTTCCTTTCGGCAGACCTTTATTCTTGCGCTGTGGTGCTTTCGGATAAGACATTACCGAGACTGGCGGTACAGATGCAATGCTGTTTATTGGTGGTTGTGATGATACTGGTTCACATCTGCTTGTTGATGGTTGTGGAGTGCAGTCAGGTTCGATGTTAGTAGTTGTAGGTATATCGTGGTTTGTCACATAGGAGCTTAAGAAACATGAGTTTTTGAATATATGTCAATCAAGGGGATGTATTCTGGAGGACAAGAAGCCGGAAATAATATTGTTTGGTGTGAACGCGTTTAAATACGCTTTATTAGCAATCGATGACATCTGATAAATATCAGGCGTCTTCCCAGGATTGGTCAGCATCCATTCATTTTGGGCACTTTTGAAATAGATTTTGAACGGTCCATACACTGAAATATCTAGGGGTTGTAATCTGTGGCTGGTATGTGGGGAAAATGTCAACAAAACCACATTATTCATTTTTGCATGGTTGACAACGTCAATACTGACATGAGATTCATGATTGTCAAGCAATAATAAGACTTGGGCGTCTGGTGTAGGTTTTGCAAATTTTACAAAATGTTGAAAGCCAATGCAAAGTTGCTTTCAGTCATCCAACCGGATTTATTGGCAAGTCCTAAACTGCTTGCTGGTGCTCCATGAAGCATAAACTCCCTAAAATGTACTCTTAGAAAGGCAATTGCCGGCGGTACAGTATTTCCATTTGCACATATGAAACACAACATCGTCACTAATGTTCCTCTTTCTGAAGATGTGGCCTGACCTACTTGTTTCAGACCCCTCTGTGAAAATACTTTTGGTGGGTCTGTGACCGTGATGAGCCCCGTTTCGTCGCAATTGTATATGTTTTCTGAGCTAAAACAGTATTTTTCCATCACCTGCTCCAGATTGTCAAAAAATTTGTTAACTGTAGTTGGATTAAATGCAGTGGCACGACTCATGCTGGTCTTTTCCGGCTTACGGAGAGACAGGGAATTCCTATGTCTTTGCTTAAACCTTTTAAGCCAGTCCAACCCTGCCTTAGCGTCAGTGTCCCATTTAGCATTCTACTCTTGAAATTTTCTTGCCTTTAGGAGCCATATTTAATCTAAAAAGATCATTAAAAATGAGAAATCGGGGTATCATAAAATAGTGCAATGAATGGGACATGTCCCATTCAAGACCTGAAAATTTGTCCCATTCAGCACTCACAACATCGTTTGAAAAAAAATACGATTTAAAATATTTACATTCACATTACAACTTTAGGACTCACCAGAACGTTTTAAAGTCACTTGGGCTAAACTTGCACACAATTTTAAACACTTGATATTAAATACTCTGAAACACAACGGTTTTAAAGAATAGCTCGGTACTTTACTTGAATCGCTGTCGTAGGTGAATTCAGTTTGAGGCGAAAATGATGCAATTGAAACTACACAAACATTTATTGTTGTGAACAATACATGTAGTGCCATCTACCTTTAATAGTAAAAAAGAAAATTCAAAAACCCCGTAAAGATATCTGCAATGTCCCATTCAATACTTGTCCCATTCAATACTTGTCCCATTCATGGCACTTCTCCCCTACATGTTCTTATGGATTATACGTACCTTATGAAAGTTGACCGTAAAACGTGGCCAAATGTAAACGCCTGAACGGTAGTGCAAGTTTGCTTAAATTAAGTAGATCCAGATAAAGAATGTCCAGTTAACAATTAAGTAGTAGTTATCGGCGATAAACAGTTTGTACAACAAAAGACGGATATGTTATGATTGACAGGTGCTGGGTATCTTCTGAGCAATTTTAAGTAAAATTTTTGCAAGTTTGTTGTTCATAAAGGCCCCTACAGATGATATGACGAACGTTGGCGTTTCTGAATGCCAGTTGATTCGGGCCAACGTGTGTCAAACGTAAACATTTGCCATATTTTACTACACACGATGCGTCCAACGCTGGGGATTTGCTAGTGTAGATGTATACGAACCTAACATTCATCTATTCCTTTGATGTGTGGTATATTTACCACCTACTAAGCGAACGTCCGCGACTGCCAACATTTGTATACATTCGTGTTGATCATACACACGGTGTAGCGAACGTGCGTTTGCCCAACGTTAGCCGACGTTCGTCACATCGTCTGCAGGTGCCTTAAGAGTCTGTACTACACTCTCACCGTGAGACGCTCTATTCTGTAGTTTAATAGTCTAAAAATGCCTACTGCACACTTTGCTGTATACAATTATATTAACTTATTGCAGTAAAAAAAGGAATTGATAATTGTGACGATCCTCTATACAGGGTGTATCAGAAATAGGTACAAATATTTAAACCAGTAATAGATTGGTTCAAGTAGAATTCAATGGTACTATTCATTTTTCAAAAATCGTTACCTTTATTTTTTTGATATAAAAATAAAATAAAATTTTGTTTGAGAACTGCTGATGATACATAAGAAATGCATTTAAGCTGTGGAAGGTTATTACCTAATTGTAAAGTAAATCCAAAGTGGCAAACACGTAAAAACTTGTCTGGCTTGTGATAAACTACGGAATTGGAAGGGGTCAAGGTTTAATTGAAGCAGCTCGACATTTTTGTAATTAGAAGGCATTTAAGAATTTCATTTACCGCTAAATTAAATTTTTGCGTTTTCACTTTATCATGGGGTATAAAAATTATAAACAAGTGCTACTTCATGCAAAAAACTCTTAACACATAAAGTATTTAAAAAAGTACTAATTTATTTCAGAATACCCATCATTTATTTATGTATTTAAATCAATTTCCACATAACTGAAAAGATATAAAAAACTGTTTACCTCAAAAGTGAAAAATGGATCACAGTAAATGTTCAAAATGACGACCACCACTGAGAGCACAAGCTTCTGCACGTCGAAGCATTGATTTACGTATTCTTGCGAAAATGGTAGGATCTTGCCGAATCCTATCGGCAGCGTCTTCAATGCGTACCCTGAATTCCCCAACTGTGTTCACTGGCGTAGAATGTACTAACTGTTTCATGTAGCCTCACAAAAAGAAATCACAACTAATTAAATCTGGCGAACGAGCTGGCCATGGAACTGGCCCGTTTCGTCCCATCCACCTTTCAGGATAGTTATTATTTAACCATTCCCTTACATCCCTAGCATAATGAGGCGGAGCATCAACAAGCAAAATCCACATGTTACGTTGTGTCTCTAAAGATACGTTTTCAAGCAATTCTGGTAGGACTTCGTTGAGAAAGTGTAAATACAGAGCTCCATTTAAACAAGCAGGTAAAATGTATGACCCAATAAGGTGATCACCTACAATGCCTGCCCATACATTTAGGGAAAACCGTTGTTGGAAACTGTGTTCCACTATTTCGTGTGGATTCTGATCTCGCCAAATGTGGGTATTATGGATATTAAACACCCCTTCTTGCGTAAATACTGCCTCATCAGTAGATAACAAATTGAACAGGAAATTCGATTGCTTGTTGCACTTTTGAAGAATCTATTCAAAAATCGTGCCTACGTACATAATCCGCTGGTTGCAAACCTTAAACGCGTTAAACGTGGTAAGGATGTAGTCCCTGATCCCGCAAAATCCGCCAAACAGAGTAGAATGGGAAACGTCAGTTTGTAACGCAAGTCTTCTAGTGCTAACACTAGGACTTTCTTCCACTAATTCCAAGACATGCTGTTCTACATTAACAACCCTTTCTGCTTTTGGACGACCGCGATGATGGTTTTGTGATTGATACGTTCCATAATCCCGTAAATGTTGGACTGTTCTAGTAAATGTACGGCTGTTTGGAATGCGGCGCTGAGGATATCGTTCTAAGTACATTTGCCTTGCCCTTAGAGCATTTCCTTGAGCTTCCCCGAAAATAAGAACAACATCAGTAAGTTTAATGTTCGTAAAATTTTTCTTTTTGGTAGAAACACCGCTTGCCAGCTTGAACAATAGACTGCATAGAAATTACCGACCTACCTAATAGTATTGGTTTGTGGCAGGGGATAAGAAAATTTTTTGCACTTCTATCATACTCTCCTTTGCATAACATGTCTTTGAACTCAAATTTTTGTTATTATCCTGCGGTACTCAAACAATTTTTGGTTAAATTTTCAATTATTATTTTCTCATAGGTATCTTAAGGGTCCCATTGCCAAAGAAATGTTTTTTCTAGTTTCTATATGTTGTAATCTACCATGGGATTTAATATTTGTACCTATTTCTGATAGACCCTGTATGTATATTGCTGTGATATTACAATGATGGGGGGGGGGCTTAAATGCTAATTGGGATTCACCTTTGAATCGCCGTCGGGGCAAGACGTGTCTCCATGCCAAAATAATATCTCTCTCCGCCGGTCAACGAGTACTAAATTTTAAAAAAATTGGAGATTACTTTTTGTTTATTTTGGAATGTCATAAAAATTGTAATATTAAAAGGGAGAATAGAGCTTCATAAAAATGGAAATGGATAAGTACTGCATGTCGGGAAGAGACGGCAGTGAACGGTAAGCAGAACTAGCCTGGCAGAGAGGAGTGCCGTCTGTGTATATAGTAAAGGAAGTTGATTTTGAATATAAAGAACATGCCGTTTTAAAATGCAAGTAAACTCGGAAATTAACAGGTTGACTCATAAAGGGACCTCGATGGAGCAGTGCGAACAAGCGCTGTCAGTCGAGGTCACAGTGAAATGTGGCTAAATCGGCCGCGGGGTCAAACTCCAGCTGAGGCGACCATACGAGGTCTGATCAAAATGTATCCAGAATGGTTTCGTAAGTTTGCAATGACTGAACACTGAGAGATGTGGTTTTGGATAAAGGGACCTTGACATCTATTACACATGTGCTGTGAATCACATTGGCCTTACTCAGTCGGTTTTTTCACGGTAATGATTTTTGGTGACGTATGTGTAACTGTTTGCCGCAGTTATCATGTCTGAAAAAAGTGATCAACGAATTTGTATCAAATTTTGTCAAAAACTTGGAGGCACTTGCAAAAATACATATTTAAAGTTACAGAAAGTATGTGGGGAAGATTATTTGAGCCGTGCACAAGTTTACGAGTGGTATAAACGCTTTAACAATGGTCGTAAACGTGCTGAGAGTGATCCGCGTTCTGGAAGACCTACAACCAGCAAAAGTGAAAAAAATATTGAAGCTGTGCGCACAGCTGTGCGGGAAAATCGCCGAATCGCTATTCGTGAGTGATCTTCAGACCTATACATAGTTTCGGTTCAGTTCAATCAATTCTTACGAACGATTTGGGTATGAGACGCGTCTCAGCCAAATTTGTACCAAAACTCCTCACAGTTAAGCAAAAACATGCTCGTGTTTCAGCTGCTACTGAGTTGCTTGAGTGCGTCAAAAACGACGAAAACTTTGTAAAAACAGTCGAAACTGGCAACGAAACATGGGTTTATGGGTACGATCCCGAAACTAAGGCCCAATCTTCATAGTGAAGACCCCAAAGTCTCTCAGACCTAAAAATGCACGACAAAGCCGCAGCAATGTTAATACGATGCTAACTGTGTTTTACGATTACAAGGGAATTGTGCATCATGAATACGCTCCATCGGGCCAGACAATCAACAAGGAGTATTACTGCCAAGTTCTGCGACGTTTGACAGACGCAATTCGTCGGAAAAGGCCGGACTTGCATGAGAATGGCGAGTGGCAATTGCATCATGACAATGCCCCTGCCCACGCATCGCTACTTGTGCAGCAGTTTCTTGCTAAGCACCGTATTCCACAGGTCCGTCAACCACTCTATTCGCCAGACCTGGCTCCTAGCGGCTTTTATATATTACTGAAAATCGAATTCCATTTGAAAGGAAAAAGATTTCAAGACATTGAGGAGACACAGCAGAAGAAGAATTTAAAAAATGTTTCGAGTAATGGCTGCAACGCTGGATTAAGTGTGTGGCTTCGGAAGGGGATTACTTTAAAGACGATTAAATATTAATTTCATAAATCTTGTAATTTATTTTTAAATAAAGCCATTCTGGATACATTTTGATCAGACCTCGTATTTCACTTATTTAAATTTAGGGTGCATGAATAGTTAGTATGTAAGAGACGTCCGCACCCCCCTGAAGTAATGCGAAATCAGTTTCGGGGGGAGGGATAGTAGTGTGAATGTCAAAAAAAAGGTTGTCTCATAAGGCTATAAGGATTATTATTATTACCTACAAACAAAATGTAAAGAGAGTATGTGTTATATGACGAGATGTTGTACAGTAAGCCAACAAAGATCGCAAAAATAATTCAGTTTGCATTAAACACGTCTTATACAAGGTGATTCCAAACATATGCGAAAACCTTCAACCACGTGTAGCTGCGGTTATTTAACACCTAAATCACATAGTAACATTTTCTAAACTCATTAGCGTTACTTAGATGCGCTGCTTCACATCAATTCATGACAATGTAAATAACTTTTTGTTTCTCGTCCGATTTTGATAAACTTTATTGTTTTGGAAAGCTAGTACTTTAGTTTCATTTCCAGCTCAAATTTCATCGACTTTTCACACTCAATAGTACATTTTTCTTTACTGGAAATGCAGCTTGAAGTGTTATTTCTCCAAAACGTTGTAGCGTCAAATTAAAAAAAAAACATTACTAGGTGATTTAAGGCTTAAATAACCTCAGCTATATGTGGTTAAAATTTTTTACACATGCTTTTCTGTAGATAGCATAATCAGAAAACTTCTGTTTACGGTTTCACGGTCTCAGTCTTTCGATGTTAATACACTTCTACCTTTTAAATTGCCTTTCGTAACTCCAAAATTCCCATCCCACTCAGCACATTTCGTGTCTATCATGTCCCACCCTTGAAATAACCACGACCCAACTTCAACTAAGTACTTTAGTAGAATAACTCAAGCGCCTCGGTCACTACTCTACTGCGGTCCCCTTATAACGGGTTATTGAGAACGACTATTTAAACTTGAAACATTTAAACATTCTTCCAAGGCTTCGAAAACAAGCTTCACCAGCATGCAAAAATAATGTTGTGAGCTTTCCTAACCTTTACAACATTGGTTTCCTTTCCCTTATAGATATCAGATCTCTAAAATAAAATTGTAGTATAAATTGAGCCTTTAATGTTTAGGCTACATAAATGCATGCTCTTGGATTAGTTTATGGCATGCATTCACAATTCTTGCACAGCCAAGTACTTTAACATATCCCTTCTAAATCCAGGACCCCTGTGTACGAACTAGATATGTTTTGCCCTTATATATCTGATGACCAACAACACTAGTCGCAGAAGCGCTAGGCTGCAAGTTAACCTGGAGGATCAGACATATTCTATTACAGAAATTAGCGTTCTTCATGGAGGATACCTTTGCCGAACTTTGTGGTGCCTCGGCGGGTTCATTTTCCAGTTGCTACTTCTAAGCTCCATAAATGACACCCTGGCCATCCCTACATAAGCTCATAAGAATATTTGTAAAAACCTAATTGATTTCGACCACTAGACGCACTGAACACGACGTTCTCGGATCTTTTCAACTTAGTCTGAAGACTAGCGTTATAAAGCTGCAGCCTCTCCAGAACCTTCACGATTAGGTCCGGCTCGGCGGTCACCCAGGCAATCAAGGATTTCTCCTCCAAAACGTTTAGTTTCCTTATGTGGTTGGAGCTTCACCACACTTTTCTTGCACCACCTTTTGATAATTAAACTTTAAAGTGGCAACCATCATGGTGCTGTTGGGCAGTTGATTATAAGTTGACGGCTCAGTGTCCATCGTAGTCTTTTCAACATGGGTGTAAGGGTGTTGCCTTCGGACATGCCACGATTTGTGTCCCCGATTTGCTCGTTTAGTTAGTTGATGTGGAAGGTTTTGTCAGCGGCACAGGCTGGTTATAGTTGGCAGGCACTGCTTTGTCCTTCCTCAACCTCTTTTTCTCAGTCCTACTGCTGTTTTGTTTTTCTTGTAGCCCTCGAGGTAAAGCTTACCCACTGGTTCATCCACAGCTGAGCTGACTTACCTGAGAAGATTCCAGGAATTGGACTTTCTGCTATTTTTGTAAGAGGAAAAAAATACAAGCTTTTGGCGAAGCACTCTCTAAACCGAAATGGGGGTAAGCGAAGAAGCCCCGCGCTGGGAGTTCTCCTGGGGTTTATTTGGGATGGACTGGGTTTGATATTCTAAGACCAATGTTGGTCGAGACTTTTCGTTTTGTTTCCTATCATACTGTATGCTCCTTAAATATTTAACAATTTTTTTCTTCACCTTATATAGGATTTTATCAGGAACCGAAGTATTTAGTTGAACAAGGTGGTCGCTTTATAGAGGTGGTTATTATTAGTTAATTCTTTATTTCAGAAGCACCGCGTGCCAAACTAACCTATCTGTTTCATACGTGTTATGGTACAATTTCACATTCCCCTAGATTTTGTTTGCATGCAATTTAGGTTGCCTACCAGGCGGTACAAATAATCTCCGTTATTTGATTCTTGAATGCAATTGTAACATAAAATTGTAAATAATAGTATAATTCCTGTATTAAGTGTTTTCAACCTGGTTAATTTTTAGATTATTTTCATCCTGTTGTGCAGGTAAATAAGTTATTCATTTTGATAAGCAAATTATGTTAAAATTAAAGTTTCATTTATTTAATTGTAAATAATTCATAATAATCATTTCCAGTAATAAATACGTAGGTACATTATATATAGTGTGTGTGTATATCTGTATGTCATTAACTCATGCAAATATAATAATAAATTGTTTAATCCACTACCATTGGAAAGTTTACTTATTTCGTTTCTTCAGTCTTAAATAAGGATTCTGGCTCTGAGTTACCCCAAGGCACTGGGGGTCGTTACAAGTTTTCCCTCTATTTTAAAAATGCAAGCTAAAAGGTAATTACCTACTTGTGAAACAGGTTGTAAAGTTATGCAAACACGATAAAAGATCCCAGCGACAATCTGAATAGTAAGGTTTGCTATACAGTTGGACCTTATATATGATATAGGTATTTATTTTTACTATTTTTACTAACACACTATTATTATTTTTATTTTTTTTATTATTATGCCAGAAATTTGCAATCTGCTTTACATAGCAATAAGTAAATTAGTTTATTGAACTTACAATGAAGGGAGAAGTAGTGCAGTGACTACACTCCGAATTTAATTACTATTTATGTAATTAGCTCGAGAGGTTGTTTAATTTGCTATGGGTCCATATCCGTAGGCCATTTTCTGCTCAGTCTTCTTTGTACTACTGGGGATCGTTTAAAGTACCAGCTTCATCGTTTGGGTGTCCATGTAGGTTGTTTAAGTAACTCCTGTAGGGCTTTGATACTGATGTACCAAGGGACGTCGAATATCATCCTTAGTGTTTTAGATTGCAGCCTTTGGACGATTTTGGTAATTGAAGGTTTAGCACAACCCTAAAGCTGAACTCCATATGTCCAAATAGGTCTAATAATACATTTATACAGGAGAATTTTGTTGTCAGTTGTTAGTTTGCATTTCCGGCCTATTAACCAATTCATTTGACATAGATTTAGGTTGATTTGTGTTTTCTTGTTCATTATGTGAGTTTTCCATTACCTATAGTTTGCGATCCAGTGTCAGTCCAAGATATTTTATCTCATTTTTCACGGGAAGTCGGATACCGTTAATTGTCACTTCAGGGCATTCAACTTGCCGATTTGTAAATGTAACATGTGCTGATTTAAGTTGGTTCACTGTTACTCGCCTTCTGCCGAGACAGTCCTTGAGGAGGTCGAGATGGTGCTGGAGGTTCTCTGAGGCCACTTGTGGATTCTCGTTTACGGAAATTAGTGCGGTATCGTCTGCAAAAGTAGTATTTTTGTGCTGACTGAAGTTGAGATATCAGCAGTAAAAAGTAGGTAGAGGAAGGGTCCCAGCACACTACCTTGTGGTACTCCTGACTTGACGGGGTAATATGTGGATGTTTCCTGATTGTATTTTGTTTCGAAATAACGATCGGACAGGTAGGATTTGAGTAAGAGGTAATAGGGTGTGGGTAGAAATGAGATAATTCGTCAACAGACAAACACAATACAATCAGCTAAAATCAAGGTAGATACCGAAATGGGGCGTTTGACAATCTCATCCATCTACTGTCCACCTACACATGCCATATCTAAAGAAGAATATGTTGACTCAGAAGACAGTGGCCTACAGACCTAAGGCAAGAGATGCAAGACGTGAATTAGTTAAACATAACCTATTAGTGGTATTCCAGAGAATGGTCAATGGACGATTGCTCTACTCATGATATATTCTTGTTTATAATTTACTTATTACTCTACATTTAGGAGTAGATTGTAAATATGCAGATAAATAAATTTTAAAAAATTCACTAGTCTATGACTTTGCTGAATAGTGGAGTGGTGCTCTCTGAAGTAAAACTGATGTGATGGTACGATTTTATTTAGATCAACTGCCTGTGTTAGTCTTTTATTCAGAAGTCTTTCGGACATAGTTGGAAGCAAGCTAATGGGCCGATATAATGCTGCATCTTGTAGTGGTTCACCAGGTTTGTGGATCATTACGATTTAGGCGAACTTCCAAGTTACTGGGTAGTATGCCAACCTTAGCAAACTATTAAAGATGGTAGTCAGTAATACTATTGCTTTTCTAGGTAGTTGTTCTAGTATTAGAGGTGAGATCAAGTCAAACCCAGGAGCTGTATAGTTTTTGCCAATAAAAATTTCGTGTTCCACGACCGCCAGGGAAAAAGACTCAATAGGTAACGTCATTGGGCAGGGACTATCCAGGAAGTTCACAATTTCTTGGTCGTTATTATTGTTATTTGCTTGTGGTGGATTAAAGGCTGTTGATAGATGCTTCGCAAAGATTGTTACCTTTTCTGGTCCAGATTTCCCCCAACTACCGTTTTGTTTTCTTAATGGAGGGATATGGGCGACTGGTCTTTTGAATTTTTTTGTCGCCTTCCGGATAGAATGGTCCTCTTTTGATAACGCTGTAATGTAGGTTTCAAATGTAGCGATTCTGATTTCTTGCAACGCCGACTTTAGTTGCCTTGTACGTCTGTTATATGTGGTCCTGTCAACAGGGTTTCGATATCTTTGCCATGTCTCCTTGGCTCTCCTTTTTATTGCAATAAATTCGCGAATGTGTGAAGGTGTGTTGTTTGTGGTATTCATATCTCGACCTGTCATTGGGATAGATTTCTAAGCTGCTTCTTGTATTACACAGTGATGTAGTTAGTTGCAGTGTCAAGATCATCGGGATATTTTAGGTTGAGATTAATATTAAGATGTTCATCGATATATGCTCTAAAAGCATCCCAATCCATTTTGGATGAGATGAGCTTAGGAGTGTCAGGTAGGCAGAAGACATGAGTACTAAGGGTGACAATTATAGGGGTATGATCCCAGTTAGATGCAATATTAAGATAGTTTGGTGAAATACTTTTGAGAACGAAGAAGTCAGTTGGATCCGGCAGCTTATTTGTGTCTATTGGCCAGTAGGTTGGTTCCCTGTTCGAAAGATATGAACAGTTTTGTTAATGATGGCTTTTAACAGATTTATGCCCTTTGTGGTTGTTAGTCTTGACCCCCAGTCGGTCTGCTTGACATTCCAATCACCTCCTTTGTATTATAAATTTGTTTACCAGCTGTTGAAAAAGGTCTTCGTATTCTTCAGTTGAGATTGTATGCCTGGGTGGACTATATATTGCAGCTATATCAAATGACCACGGTTGTGCTCTGATATGAATAATTGTTGCTTGTATTTTAGTTGTTTGGTTTGTAGGAATATCGTAGTGCTTTATATTGTTACGGATAATAATTGCAGTGCCGCCATGGGCTTTCCTCAGGATGATTAATGTAATAGATTGTATACTGTGGTATTCGTAATACAGACCTTTCGGTAAAGTGTGTTTCCGAAACCAATAACACATCAATTTTATTGTAGTGAAGAAAATTAATTAATTCTGTTGATGGTTAAATTAAACCATTGACGTTCCAAGAACAAATACGAATTGAAGAAAGGTCCATTAATTAGTGATTTTGTTAATGACAGTAGACAGCATGTTTAATATTGTCATAATATTGTAAATTATAAGCTTGTTCTTGATTTAGGTTGGCACAAGTTAAGTTGGCAATAATATGAAGAAGTGAGTTACAAGTTGCAAGTTCTGTATCCTGTATGTAACACTGTGTTTTAGATTTAATAAAACCCTTTTTTCGTTCTCTAATTAAATCACTCATATGGACTTTGCATTTATTCGACAGGTTATGGGCCCAGATTAATACACGGTCCACCGCGCAGAGTGATAGAAACGAAAAAGTCAGTGTCGAACCGGTCGTTTTTGTGAGGTTAGAATAACAAGCGGAAAAAAAGGTTCGGGCGGGGATCGGTGAACTTGTTTATCACATCGAGGTTAGCTTTGAAGAAAAAAAAAACTTGAACAGTTTTTTTTTTACAGTTTAGAGTGTGTTTGAACTGTGGAGAGGAGCTAGAGAAAGATGGATAAAATCAAGAGCTTCGGTATTCAGAAGTTTGACGGGCACAACTTCCAGCTATGGAAATACCAGATGGAAATTATTTTTAGAGCAGAAAAACTAAGTGATCTAGTAAATGGAATAAAGGAACGGCCCGCTCAAGGTGAAGCATTACAGAGTTCTTGGGATGAACTCAACGCAAAAGCTTCTTCTTCTTCTTTTCTTTTTGATAGGCCAATTGCCTGTTTATTCCAGTGAATTTCTCCATCTTTTGCGGGGTCGCCCTGGTTCTCTCTTCCCATTTGGTACCGCGTCTCTGGATATCCTGACTATCCTGTTGTCTCGCATTCTGGATATGTGGTTGTTCCATTCTGTGCGTCTTCTGGTAGCCCAGCTGCCTATATCTTGTATGTCACATTCTTGACGTATGGTTTCGCTTCTTACATGATCACGCAGGGTTTTTCCTGTGATTTTGCGCAGTGTTTTCATTTCGGCTGCTTCCAGTATTCGTCTTGTTTTTATCGTATCTGCCCTTGTTTCTACGGCATATGTCAAAATTGGTCGTATAACGGTTTTACATATATATTCTGACCTTGGAATCTGTCGTGAGATATTTATTTTGCCATATAACACCGTTCAGACAGGCTGATATCTTGTTGGCCTTATAAGCCTGATGTGTAACTTCTCTTGTTAGATTTCGATTACCTGCTATTTCAACTCCCAAGTAGTTGAATGCCATTACTTGTTCAATCATCTTGCCTTCGGCCTCTAATTTACACCGTAGTGGGTCTTTACTTATAGTTAATGTTTTGGTTTTCTTGGTGGATATTTCTAGGTTGAAATTTTTGCAGCTCTTTATAAATTGAAATAATAACCTCTGCAAGTCATTTTCATTTTCTGCAACTAACGCCGCGTCGTCCACATAACAGATTATTTTTATTTCATTATTTCCCAATGTGTACCCTTTCCTATTATCCATGTCCTTTATGATTTCATTTATTATAAGATTAAACAGCAACGTGCTTAATGAATCGCCTTGCCTTATACCTTTTAATACAGCGATTTTCTCAGTGAGTTTTCCTTCTACTCTAACTTTTGCGTAATTGTCGGTATATATATTCTTTATTAATGAGACCAGGCCATTTGGAATGTTATTATTTTCAAGTATTTGTAAAATATACTTTAGCTGAAGATTGTCAAAAGCTTTCTGAATATCAACGAAACAGAAGTATGCAGGTTTATTAAATTCTATTGCTTTTTCGGAAATTTGTCTTACAATAAAGATAGCGTCAACGCAGGATCGCCCAAGTCTGAAACCTTGCTGTTCGTCTCGAAATATTATAAGCTCGGATATCTTTTGCGCTATGAGCTTGGTTGTTAGTTTGAGGGCTGTGCTGAGTAGATTAATCCCGCGGTAATTTTCAGGTTCCTGTTTTTCCCCTTTCTTAAATATTGGTATAACAATATTAGTTTTCCACTCCTCAGGTATACATGAAGTAGTAAAGATTTGTTGTATTAACTGTGTCAGTTGTTCGGTCAGGTTGTTTCCCCCATACTTCAACATTTCGTTTGTTATACCGTCCTCCCCAGGCGATTTTCTATTCTTTAACATTCTTATCGTGTGGATAATTTCATCTTCGCTCACTTCAACAACGATTCTTACTGGTTGTTCTTCTTCCTCTATTTCTTCCTCATATGTTGCATATAATTTTTGGAAGTGCTTGACCCAGGTTTCCTCATCTATTTTTGTGGTCTGTACATATTCTTTGACTTCTTTTCGCTGGTTGCGGATCATTTTCCAGATTAATTTCTGCTGCCCGTAGAAGTCTTTCTGCATTCTGCTGGTATATGCTTCCCAGTAGTTTCTTTTTATTTGTCTAATACGTGAATTGGTTTCATTTCTTACAAGTTGGTATTTTTGGTAGTCTTCGGCAGTTTTTGTATTTTTGTATGTGAGGTAAGCCTTCCTTTTTATTTCTGATATCTGCTTCACTTCATCGCAGAACCAGGGAGTCTTATATTTAGATTGTTGGTTAACATTAATTTTTCTCGTACCTAACGCTTCTCTTGCTGCAGCGGTGATATTCGTTTTTATCTTTTCCCAGCTTGAGCAAAAGCTATGCTTTTAATATCTACAGCTATGGAATTTGATCAATTGCAGACAGTTATGGCCTGTAGTACAGCCAAGGATATGTGGAATCGGCTAAAAACAATTCACGAACAGCGATCAGCGATTAACAAGGTAATGTTAAAGCAGCAGTTTTTTAGCTATAAAATGGAAGGAAATGACACTATTGCTAAGCATATCAGCAAAATTGAATCCATGGCACAGTCATTATCCGATGTTGGTGAACCAGTGGGAGATGTTGATAAAATAGCCAAAGTGTTAGGAGGACTTCCTGGAAAATATGGGTCTTTTGTAACCGCATGGGACTCGTATGATGAAAACAAACAAACGTTTGATAACTTAACTGCAAGACTACTAAAAGAAGAACAAAGGTTGACACAAATGGAAGAGACAACCTCAGCATTTGCAGCAGTGAAGGTTAGTAAAACACATAGTAAGAGTCAAGCTAGTTCAAGTAGTTCAAAATATGATAAAATAAAAAGGCAAAATAAAAGAAATTTTAGATGTTATTACTGTAATGAAAAAGGACACTTTAAAACAGAGTGTAAAGAACGATTGTCTAAATTTTCTCAAGAAAATCAAGGAATGAAACATCAAGCCTTAAGTGCAGAAATCAGAAATATTTTGGCTACAGAATGTGATGATATTTAGCTGGCAGATAGTGCTGCATCAAAGCATATGACTGCACATAAAGAATGGTTCACAACACTCAAATTGTTAAATAAATCTGAAATTGCTGTTCAAATTGGAGATAATTCATTCGTGTATGCCGAAGGCATTGGTTCGATTAAGTTAATGGCATTGGTGGATGGTGAATGGCAGCCTCGTACCTTGGAGGACACTTTATATGTACCAGGTTTGAAGAAAAATCTTTTTTCAGTGGGAGCAGTAGCCAACAAAAATTTCAAAATTGTATTTGACAATAACAAAATTGAGGTTCATAATAAGGAACTGGTTGCGGCTGGTATAAAGTCAGCAAATCAGTGTTACAAAATGCTGTTTAGTATGACAAAACTAGAACAAGCAAATCAGGCTTCGATTGATGTAGCCCTCTTATGGCATCAGAGGATGGGTCATGTAAATTTTGAGACATTAAAAGAAATGGCAAACAGTGGTTTAATTCCAAACCTAAAGATAAGTAGTTTAGATAAATTCTTTTGTGAATCATGTCAATATGGTAAACTGCATCGAAAGTCATTTTCAGCAAATGCACAAGAGCGTGTTAACAAACCAGGAGAATTTATTCACACTGATTTATGTGGAAAGATGCCTCAAACTTCGCTAGGTGGATCTAATTACTTTGTAGTTTTTAAAGATGACTGCACATCCTATAGGTTTGCATACTTTATTAAAAATAAAAGTAATGTTGCCTCGGTGTTTTATGAATTTGAAAAATTGGTAGAAAAGCAAACCGGCAACAAAATTAGAATAGTAAGGAGTGATAATGGAACTGAATATGTAAATGAGCAGTTTAAGAATTACTTTAAAGGAAAGGGTACCTATTATTCACGAAACTAGTTCCCCATACACTGCGGAGCAAAATGGCAAAGCAGAACCGGAAATTAGGTCCATCGTGGAAAGCGCTCGCACAATGCTCCTTGAATCTGATTTACCCGAAATACTTTGGGCAGAAGCTGTCAATACAGCTGTGTACACACTCAATCGACGTCCTTGCAAAACTAGTGGCAACAAAACACCGTATGAAAAGTGGTTCAATAAAGAAGAAGTGTCACTGAAACATATGAAAATATTTGGGTCTGAGGCATATGTGCACACACCAAAACAATTTCGGTCTAAGTTTCAAAGCAAATCCAAAAAAATGATTATGGTTGGTTATAATAGTTACAGTACCAATTACAGACTGTATGATCCTGTAACTAAAAGAATAACAGTTGCAAGAGATGTGATCTTCAATGAAAACGCCAAGAAGTATTCAGAAGCACCAGAATTAAAATATGTTAATTGTGAATACAACATGTCAGGCTTGGGGGAAGTAGTACCACGACAGGATGATGCAGAGGTAGAAGTGGATGTACAGAATCTAGATGCACTCATTGAGGAAGAAGCTGGTGAAGCAAGAAGAAATCTTCGTGGTAGAGAAAATATTCAGCCACCCATTCGCTATAATGGTTATGTAGCGTGCGCAGCAATAATTGATGAACCGAAGACATATAAAGAGGCAATCTCGTCCAAAGAATCGACACAGTGGGTCGAAGCAATGGAGGAAGAAATGTCTTCATTAATCAAAAATAACACTTGGGAATTAGTACCTCTACCTTCAGATCGTCAGGTCGTAGATTGTAAATGGGTTTTTAAAGTGAAGCGCAAGTCAGATGGCACCATAAATCGTTTTAAAGCAAGGCATTGTGCAAAAGGATACACTCAGCAACCTGGAATTGACTATGGAGAAACATTTGCCCCTGTAGTGAGGTATGAGTCAATTCGTATTCTTTTAGCACTGGCAGCAGTATACGACATGGAGATACAACAATTTGATGTGAAAAGCGCATTTCTCAACGCAGATCTAGAGGAAGATATATTTATGCAACAGCCGGAGGGATTCAACAGTGACAAACCAAATTTGGTATGTAAATTAAAGAAAGGCTTATATGGTTTGAAGCAATCGCCTAGATGTTGGAATCAGAAATTTCTACAATTCCTTAAGATTTTTAGGTTCAAGCAATTATATTCAGACAAATGTGTGTTTTATACTCAAATTGACAAAGAAGATGTATTTTTAGCAATATATGTGGACGATGGTCTGATTCTGTGTAAAATGGGTTCAATAATCAAGAAAATTTTATCAGAACTTGAATCTCATTTTGAAATTACAGTTGATGATCCTGATTACTTTATTGGAATGGAAATTAGACGTGATCGTGAGAAAAAGGAAATATTCATATGTCAAGAGGGATACATTAATCGACTATTAGAAAAATTTAACATAAAGAATTGTAAATCAAACGCAACTCCTTCTGATGTAAGTTCGCAGTTACATTCGGGACAATGTCCAACAAACGACAGTGAAATAAATGATATGAAAAATGTGCCATATCGTGAAGTTGTAGGTGGACTAATGTTTGCAGCCATCGTGTCGCGTCCGGACATAATGTTCGCTGTAAGTCAAGTGAGTCGTTTTCTTAACAATCCGGGTCCGGAACATTGGACTGCAGTCAAACGCATTTTCAAATATCTACAAGGTTCGAAGAATAAAGGCATCAAATATGGAGCCAGCTCTGTCAAGCTGGCCGTATACTCCGATGCTGATTTTGCTGGTGATCTGGACACTCGTCGGTCAACAACTGGTTATGTTAGTATTCTAGGAAATGGACCTGTTACCTGGTCATCCCGTAGGCAAAAATGTGTCACAAGATCAACCACAGAGGCAGAATACGTGGCAGCATCCGATGCAGCTGTGGAAATTATTTGGCTTCGCACATTTCTACAAGAACTTGGTATCGTCATAAGTGAACCGGTTGAATTGTGTGTGGATAATCAAAGAGCATTGCGTTTAATTAAAAATAGTGAACATCACAAGAAGACCAAGCACATAGACATTAAATACCATTTTATTCGTGAAAAAGTGGAAGATGGCTTGATTTGTGTTTCTTATGTTAGACCAGATGATCAATTAGCTGATATGTTAACCAAGCCTCTTTCCCGAGATAAATTTAATGATAATCGAAATTCATTGTTAATTGTTTCTTTTTCAAATCAATGAACAAGAGTGGGAGTGTCATAATATTGTAAATTATAAGCTTGTTCTTGATTTAGGTTGGTACAAGTTAAGTTGGCAATAATATGAAGAAGTTAGTTACAAGTTGCAAGTTCTGTATCCTGTATGTAACACTGTGTTTTAGATTGAATAAAACCTTTTTTTTTTCGTTCTCTAATTAAGTCACTCATATGGACTTTGCATTTATTCGACAAATACAATCCAAATAGTATAAATCTATACAATAGAATGAAAGAGAGACTGCCATATTTAGATTTTCGTTTTAATGAATTCAATATCGAAAATAAAACAATTGACGAGTTGTTTCAAGATATCAATTCGTAACTGATGTATAAAAAATATCGTTAAATTTTTATATTAGTAAATAGAGATGTGTGAATATGAATTTGTGAAACTTATTTCACAGTATCAAAAATTATCTGAAAATTTTATAAGTAAGCATAGTAATTATCTTGATTGGAAACTTATTTCACAATATCAAAAATTATCTGAAAATTTTATTAGGGGGTGTAGATATAGTGTTGATTGGAACAGCATTTTTAAATATCAACAATTATCTGAAGAATTTATTATAGAGATGATACCACATGTAATAAATGCAATACATAAAAAAATAATGATAACGATAATGATTAATAAACAAATTATAATTTTTTCATTTGAATGATTTTTAAATTTGCCATTATCAATAAATTTTCTGTATTCATTTATTAACTAGAGAAAGAGTATTAGCCAATCGTCTCTTGACTCGTTATCAATTATTATTTCTAATTATTGGATTTTTGTTCGAGAAAATTTATTTTTCCTTCGTCGTAATTATTTACTTCTTTCAATTCATTTTCTAAAATATTAATTTTTTATTTTTCAATTCAATCTCTTCATTCATTTTTTCAATTGTATCCACAGCCACAACACCCAACTTTTTTAAAATTCTATTTTCCAAGTACAATTGATTAGATGCTTTTATTTTATTACCGCTAGATAATAGTTATTTATTGTATAAGTCGATAAAATTGTACTTTATCTTTGAGAGTGTTTTTTAGCGTCGAGACGTCAGTCGAGACGCTAATTACGCTCGAGAAGATAATGCGATTTTATCGTCGTGTGCAATACAACATTTTTTTCTATAGCAAGACTTCAAATTCAGGTGAAAAATAAAATTTCAAAGAAAATTGTAATTTTTGGCACAAAAATCGCAACTGTGTTGCTCCGTTACTACGGATATGAATTACTCTGTCAACAAATGTCAAACAAATTTTACATTCTGGTTTTTGTGGAGTGTTCAGTATTTTTGCGTTTTGTGTACGAAGTGAATACGAAATGTACGGAAAAGAAAACATTTTATCTACCCTTGCTGTTAAAGTGTTACTTTATCTACCCTTGCGGTTAAAGTGATACTTTATCTACTCAAAAGAGTTGCTATAACAACATTTTAACATTAGCTATAGAAAAAATTACTAACTTGTTACAGTCTTTTTTAATTTTATCACGAATATTTTTTATTTGATTTTTTTCTACCAATTCTATTAATGACATTTATTAGATAAAGAATTCAGAGTTTTATCAAAATCTTCTTCAAAATTGTTCCCAGCGGCTCTGGAATGTGTCTGAGATGTGTTTGAATTCTGTTTAGATTTAGTTTGTTTACGTTTCTTGTTGTATTTATCTATGTATATTGTCTGATTTTTTATTATGTTTGATTAACGTCTCACCAGTTAGAAATTTTATTTGATTTCTAAAAGTATTTTCACCAATGTTGTTTCGTTTTGCAAAATTTTTTAATGAAATTTTTTTAGTATCTGGATCACCTCTTGTCGATAAAAAATCTAGACAGTTGGCTCTGAAATTTTTATCGAATTTCAGAGCCAACTGTCTAGATTTTTTATCGTCCATTTCTTTAACGCTTGGTATACTCGATTCGGTTAGTGTAGAATCTTTTTTAATTATTGTATTAATTCTTTGTTTATAAGACTGTTTGCTCATTTACTTATTATAAAAAATCATTAAGGTGTGCACCTTAGAGGTGAACAACTAACATGACCGGAAAATCTGGCCATGTCAAGAGTACTGAAATGATACCCTTTAAAAAATTTTAATTTGATTTAGAGTTGTTGACTGTTTTGGTCAACAACTAATGTGGCCGGATTTTCCGGCCACGTTTATTTTTTATTAATTTTATAGTAAGTACCGTTTCGTTACACATTGAGTCATTTGCATAATAACGCCTGGCAAAGTTTGCCAGAGCAGAATCCCATAAATTCGAGTAAATTAGTACATAATTTCTGTCTTTTTGTGCAGAGGAATCCATATATTTGCTATTAATTTTTCGTAGTATAATAATTCTTTTTTAATTTTCTCATAATTTATTATTTGATATTCTATTTTGTAATTTCCAAAATTTTCTTTAAATCTTCCTTATATCTCCTTAAATTCACTTCCTTTATATATAAATTCTAGTATATTATTGGTAACTAAAATTTCTTTTTTATCGAATAATACTGATTACGTTTTTTGTTCCATAATATCACGTGGCAAACTTTGCCACTTGTTATTGCATCAAGAAAACCCATAAATTCGAGTAAATTAGTAATTTCTGTCTTTTTCTGCAAAGGAGGCCAAATATCTAGAAAGTATATTATCAGTGTGTCCAAATGGATACGCTGAATTTTAGTAATTTTACCTATTTCATTCAATTATCTATTATTTTAAACCCCCCCATTTTGGGGGGATTGATTTGTAAGTTGTTAACCTTTTAGGTTGACACTTGTAGTGACCATAAGGTAACGTATTTTTTTTATCTACCAAATATCTCTTGTCGTCGTATGGAGATAAAGCCACTTTATTTGTTTTAACTGTAAATAATTGTAATCCTTTTGATATGATATTATATACCGGTTCACGTGTTTCTTTTTTATTCAATAGACAGTCTTTATACATTTCGAATCTCATTTTTTCAATATTTGATTTTTTGATACCTTTATATATTACATACCTTCTTTTCCTTTAACGACTTAGTTTTTTCATCATATTCATCGTATCTAAACGCGTACATTTTAGATCTCAATCCGACAAATTCTCTAATTGGTATCCCTAAATATTCATCTTTGAATAATCCGGGTACTTTTTTATTTTTCTGAGGCATCCAATCCATTTTATAGTCTGACGTATCAAAGAAATCAATATTTTCAGATACTTATATCTTTATATACATCATCTGTTTTAATATAGATTATAAATGAATCTGTATCTGTTCCCAATAGTCTAATTTTTTTCTTGTTTCTTTTTCAAAAAGTTGTAAAAGAAATTAAACATGTACAGGGTGGGCAAATTTCGATGTTTGTATAGGGTAACTCGGTAATTATAGGAGATACAAAAAAATGGAAGGCAACGTTCTCGATCTCTTTTTTTGAGACAAATTCACTGGTGGGAACAAAAATTTGCTATCGTCTTTTGTTTTCGAG
>JABXWE010009455.1:0-28916 GCA_014611495.1 Limonius californicus | reverse complement strand
TATTCGCACGCTCCACCGAGGTTCCTGCATAAAAAGACCTAAATTCATTGTTTTGTACGAATAACTAAGGATAATATACTAAAGTTTCTTGTCATTGTTCACAAGCAGAATTCACCCGTATTTTTTAAATTTCAATTTGAAGATAATGGACTATTAAAGTGGTTGAAAACAAGCGAAAACGAACTATTTCTACTGCCACAGTAGCTATGTTCATAAGCGACCTGCTGATGTTCGAAAAAATCATAAGCAATAATGATAAAATATTCCAAAAGCACGGTAAATCAATACGTTTAAGATATATATGAACTAAATTTAGTGAATTTTTTACCTTATTACAGATTACTATCAAGATTTATATAATTTTCTGTATATCAGAACAATGTCAAGAATGTAACTAATTTATATTGTCGTACATTATACGCATTTTCATTTACATTGGCTGCAGTTTGCTTTTCAGTATTCAGGTAGACTCTAAACCCTGGAAAAACAGGGAAAGGAATATAGTAATTGGCGGATGTTAAAAATTATATTTACGTTTTAATCACCAGGTAAGCTACATAATACTATCGGAATTTAATCGGGTGTATCATAAGGTTTGACTGTATACGGAAAATTGGAATTGGATGGTGACGGTGAAGGTATTAGAGTTCCCTGCGATATTCCACGCATCGAATTAGCCTCTATTATTAGTGTGATTGAAATTTTTAATTACCACTTGTGAGCTGCAGCTTTTGAAGCACCATGTGTTAGTTCCAATATTTGACAACATAAGGCCCGTGTAGATATTTTGATAAAGACCACCACTGCAAAGTCATGTTGAAATTTAAATTAGACATAATTTACAATTTATCCTACTGTTATAGTTATTTTGTCCTATTTATTAGAAAATTAATCTATGTAGGAAGCTGGCAATTAGGTACTTGTAATTTAATTATAACAAATAGTAGATTGTGCGTTGATTCCGACAAACAAGAACATCGATTAATTAGCCTCATAAATGGTCAGTTTATTCTCATTTAACCAATCCCTTATCGTTTCCAAATTCCAATGGTTATATTGTCTCAAATATGCATATAGTTTGAAGTATGGGGAAGTCAAAGCGAACTGTTTCCCGAATTTTTAAATATAAGCCCTTCCAATGGACGAGACTCGGGGATACAACCCCATAACTCAGCGGTTCCCATATTTCATTCAAATTACGTACAGATGACCATCTACAATGTTATAAAATGTAAATGCGACCAAACTAGCGCTGATAACCCTTGCGAGCTGCCCATATCGCGATGCTTCATTTACCTTCTATGTCCCTTAATGGATTCCAGATAGCCGCAGAAAGAAATTATTTTTGCTCTGGACAATAAAGACGTACGATGGCCGGGAGTCGAAGGATATTTATGAGATGGAGAGGCCGTTTCCGGGGTTTCTCGGGGTAAGGGGAGCGTTTAATTGATTTATCAGGTGGAAACCTCCAGCACTTCTCAGCAGATACTTCGCGACCCATCTGATGAGAGCGGCTGCTTACAAGCGCAGGGGGTGAGTTATAGTTATGGTTATGGACCGACCAAGAGCCACCAACATTTCGCAGATTACTTTATTATAGCGCCGCGGGCTGCGGACACACTTACCTCACCGATATATAAGATGATGGGCCATAATCGCCCCTGTTGACAGTTGTTTCATGTTGCCCCGCTTGATTTAAGGAATGTACTTCGGCCCTTCTTCGATTATTACTGTTGCTGGTTCGCCTATATCTCCTTTGTTTCTGCTCTTGATGGGTGCTTCGTAAAACCAATGCTTATTTGTTGTTGCATTAACACGACTATAAAATTTAATGGTTTTTCCCTTCAACTTTAAGGGACGTACAAGGGGAATGTAATAAGGATAAGTGGAAGAAACTGAAGTGAGTGTACTAATAAATTCAAAATTTACTCTAAAAATGTACATCCATTAGGAGTTAAATACAATTAAGTCAATTCCCATAATTAATATTCATTCTATTTAAAAAAGCTTTAGAAGACCACGTATATTGTGTTGCGTTGCGAATTTTAATACAAAACTAAGCTAAAATAGCCAGTAGAAGATGAAATTCTTAAAAATCGGTTATTTGTTGCTACATTCATAAAACTATAAAATCTTATAGTTTTGCGCTTTGAGTTTAAATTTAAAGTTAAATTGAAATAATCAGTCTAAGATGAAAATGTATGGCAGAAGAATAAGTTCTTCGGCAAAATCACCAGAAAAGTCAGTTTGAAACTAATTTCAAGGAAGTAATACAAGCAAGAATTAAAAAGTCTATGTTATTAGAGTTTTTCAAACGCAAACAGCTTAAGCTAATCAAAACATTGCTCCACAAAGCTCATACATAGCCTCACAATATTTGAGAAGCAGGAAATTGAAATTTAAAAAATCATATAACATGTTTTATAAACAAAATAATATATAATATTATGAATTACCTACAATTCGATGTACGTTATCTTATTTATCAAAGTATGGCAACAATATCCGAATATGGATGACGTATTTTAAGTATAATTACAAGATACTTTCAAGCTGTTTCTGAATATCAATTAAATATTTAATTAACTGTATGTTCTGCAGTGTAATTAAATTTGTTATCGTGCTTTGGCAAATAAATTCTCAAAACATACAATTCTCACAATTTCACAGAAATCTTCCAGTGTTGAAATCGTATACCTAGCGAATATTACTTTAACCACGAAGAATAGAGGAAAATTTGAAACCAAAAATTATAGAGAAATTTATTACGAATTTAGTCAATATAAACAATTAACTATACAACCACAATTTCGTGACATTAAAGCATTTCCCTTTGAAACCCACCCCTTGTGCAATAACGTGAAGCCATAGAAGCTTTCGGGAAACCGCGAGAGACCTAAACACATTGGGTGGTTACCCGATAGCTTGTGTATTTACAAAACCATAAATATTCCTAAACTTTGGGGGAAATTGAAATTCTAATAAATAAACAGAGTATTATTAATTCCATAAATTGCAACAGATATATACAAATATTCTACAGTTCAACTCACTTAAAACGAGCTCGGATGCAATGGATCTTGAATATAACGAGAAGTGTAATGTTGGGAATTGTATTGTTTACTGAATTGTCTTTGTCGCTCACAGCGATCACTGGTCCCGGAAACAACTAGCAAATTTTAGCTATTTTAGCATTTCTAGCTTGTGTGATTTAGAAAATATTTATTTCTAGGTAAACTTTACTGAAAAATATCTGTTAAGGATTACAATTCAAATACGAACAAAATTTATTTTCTACTCTTCTAGGGTGAATACCGGTATTCCGGTACCACACACCACCACACCACACCACACCACACCACACCACCACACCACCACACCACACACAATTTCCCAATCCGGCTTGCAACCGTGAGATCTTAATGCTAAAAACCTTCTCTGAAACACATGCATACAGTGTGGAAATTAAGTAGCCGATAAATCGTTAACGTTTGTGAAAAAATCTAAAACGGGTGTAGCGATTTAAATTACAGCGTATAGGAAAATGTTATTTTTATTGTAATCTTAGTTAGCGGAGATTGAACCAAACAAAAAATTGTTTTGAAATTGGCAACACAACATTTTTTGTTTGTTTTAAAACCCTTACTCTTAATTTCATTCATACTTACTATTTGAACTTTAAGGTAGTTTTTATTGAATTGTTTCGTATGTAATCTATTCAAAATGTTGTACCATTGAAAACAGATTAAAAACTCTACCGAAATAAAAATTGAAAAATATATGTTGTCATTTAAAATAAATATTTACGACATCATAACTTTTTCAAAAGTTGATTAATAATCTAAAAATAAGTTTTTTCATATGCACTGTAATTTAAATAGCTGCACCCCATTTAGATTTTCTCTATCACTAACATTAACGTATTTAACGAAATTATCCGCCACTTAATTTTAACACTATATAACCTTACAAAGAAGATAATATTCCCCGGCGTAGTTGAATGGTGGTATACAGGGTGTCCCAAAACGTACCGGCAATATTTCAAAAATGAATTCCAGAACTTATTTAGAGTCAAAAAGTCCATATAAACATATATCCTAAACGTATCCGTTAACGAGTTATTGTTCATTTCATAATATATGTGGCCAAAATTTTAGTTCAACGAATTTTATAAAATAAATCATAAATACATTCATAATATTTTATTTACAAGAAATGTTCAAAAGCATCTCCATTGTGTTCGATACACAAAGCCGCTCGTCACAGAAGAGATTGCTGCGTTCTTAGTATGGTTGGCGTAACTCTCCTACCGTGGGCAGTGCAGTTGAATAAACAATCTGTTTCATGTGTCCCCAAAGATAATACTCTAATGGAGTTAGGTCCGGCGAACGCGGTGGCCATACCACGGACCTCCATTTTCTCGGAAAATGTGCGTTAAGCCAAGCTCTAACATGAAGACATTGATGTGCTGATTCCCCATCTTGTTGATACCACATTGCACGTATAATACTTAATGGCACATATTCCAGTAATAAGGGTAAAGTGATTTCTTGAAAATATTCGTAATTCGCACCATTCAACCGGTGCAGCAGTTCAAATGGTTCAATCAAACGATCATTAAGAATACCAGCTATCATATTCACACTAAATCTATGTTGAAAATACAAGCGTTTTCTTAAATGAGGACTTTCTTCTTCTTTTCTTCATTCATGAAAATTATGATATTTATTGATACCATCTCGTGTAAAAAAAGCTTCATCGGCCCAAAACAATTTTGTACCTAATTTCAAAATCTTAAACGAGCTTCAAAATCATTACCTAGAGCTTGAAGTCTTTGATGCTGATATGGATCTAAACGAGCACTTATTTTTCTCCTAGCCTAGTTTCTACATATTTTTTTATTCCGGTACGTAATACAATTCTTCGCACACTTACAGGAGGATCTTCTTGTAATAAATCAAAAACTTGTTCATCATCGTTTATGGGTCTACGGTCAACTCTTTCGCCGACTGCATGTCTTGCACTGAAACTGCCATGTTCCCTCAGCTGACGATGTGAATTAAAGAAAACTGCACGCGTAGGCAGTTTTCTATTGGAATATCTTCCACTAAATTGTTGTACTGCTAAAGCATTTTAATCACACAGGCCGTAAACGTAATGAATATCTGCATATCCTTCATTTGAAAATAACATTGGCGTTGTGAATCACTTGTGAATTATGATGGGAATAAGGATTCAAAGAGGAAGCTAAAAATTCAGTATCACAGTAATAAACTGACAAGTTACAAAAAATAATTTGTTAAAACGATGTTCAAATGTTACCAAACAAAAAATTCAATCATGGCAACTAGATCAGTATTTCGGAAATCCGTTGAACTAAAATTTTAGCCACATAAATTATGACTTAAACAATAACTCGTTAACCGTTACGTTTAGGACATCTTTTTATGGACTTTTCGACTTTACATAAGTTCTGGAATTCATCTTTGAAATATTGCCGGTATGTTTTGGGACACACTGTATAGTTTAGTTAGCAGCGCATTCGCAGCCTTACTATGCAATATATAAAAAAACATCTTGTGCGGCAACCCTCCACACACCGTTCCCGAATGTAGTTGGTACTGCGAGGTCTTAATGCCAAAAACCTTCTCTAGAATTTCTATCGTTGAAATTCCCATGTTTGTACCTTAGCGGTTAGGAGAAGCACGTGGAAATGAAGAGGTGGCTAGTAGTGAAACGCAGAAGCTGTTGACGTTGTTGTTGTTTGATTTTCACTTGATTGGGTGTTTGTTTCTACTTAAACGAAATCGAAAGTAAAAATAATTTCACCCGTTCTAACCTATACTTTAATCGGTGTGCGTATTAGTCATAATTAAAGTGAAAAATGTATCAGCTTTTGATTGTAATTGGATAAACGCTGTCTTATTTATGGATACTTAATGTAAATATCGTGTGTTTTTTGTTTAATTTAACGTAAATGTTCATTGTGAACATATCACAAAACGTACCTAACCCTATTTTTATAAACAAATTTGACAGGAACGCATTCAAATGCAAACATTTAAAAATACCTTTAATACATTTCCATCAAGCGATAATAGCTTAATTAAAATTAATAGTAATAAACAAAGAATTTATAACAAATGTTCGAAATGTTCACCGCCTTCATCCAGGCACGCTCGAACTCTTCGCATAATTCCATTGCTGACATTTATTAACATATACGGATGGTTATTAATTTCATTCATTTTTTTCCAATATTCTGTGCAGCAATTCATTCAGGTGATGTACTGGTCGTTGGAAAACGGAGTTGTTTAAATACGGCCACAGAAATAAATAGCATGGCGTGAGGTTGTAGGATCTGGCAGGATAAGGTATTGGTGTGTTTGGACTAATAATCCGTCTGTCGAAAAATTCTGGTATAATGTTTAAGGTATCATGTATTGTGTACGCCGTGGCCCCGTCTTGTTGGAAAAAATCAAATCTGAGTTCATCGTCATAAAGCTCTTCGAAAAAGAACCTTAAAATCTCTTCTCTATAACTATCTGCAGTCAAAGTGCCCGAAAAAAATCTTCGTTGATTTTTGAACAAATAAATTTTTGTCTTACTTTAACCTTCAAAAAAGTATGGTCCAACTATTCTACGCCTTGAAATGGCTGCCTACACTCCTATTGTTTTAGGATGAAGGGGTGTCTCTACCATACAATTAGACTTTTGCGTATTAATATATCCATGTAAATAAAACCAGGCCTCGTCCGTGAAAAAAGTTTTCTCCAATAAGTCATCATAGAAGATATTTAGGAACCACTGATAATATTCGACACGCTGAGGATAATCAGCTTCGTGTAATTGTTGTACAGACTGCAAACGGTAGGGATACAAATGGTTATTTTTCTTTAATAGTTTATGGCAAGTATTAAGTAACAACTGAACTTGTTGAAACAATTTTATGTTCTTGTCGCAAAATCATTAGACTTCTCCGAACTCCATAAACGCATGTTTTGCGTATTAATATATCCATGTAAATAAAACCAGGCCTCGCCCATGAAAAAAGTTTTCTCCAATAAGTCATCATTGAGGATATTTAGGGATCACTGACAATATTCAACACGCTGAGATTAATCAGCTTCGTGTAATTGTTGTACAGACTGCAAACGGTAGGGATACAAATGGTTATTTTTCTTTAATATTTTGTGGCAGGTACTAACTCACAACTGAACTTGTGAGACAATTTTATGTTCTTGTTGCAAAATCAATTTATTTGAAGAGGTTACGTTACCTATCACAAACAACCGACAGGTAGAGGTTACAGACAGTCAAACTTATATTCTGTAAAGAAATATTCTGTTTTAGTTAAAATTATTAAAACATAAAGTGTTCTGTCCTTACGTATTTCACTAACGGAATACACAATTTAGTTTTGAAATGTCTGATTTTTCAAACTGCAGGTTAAAAATCCTCAATAAACTAAGAAATTTAAATAAACGACCACAAACGGCACAAATGCAAAAAGTGAGGTTAGGTTGAAACAGCTGATGTATGGTACGTCCACAATGAACTTTCCAGTGCCTACTATGACATAAAATTTAAAAAAATACACGATACTTATGTAACACCGTTACAGAATATTTGTAGACTTACTTAAGTAACACAAATTTCTGAAAGTGGCAACACTGGTTTTTCCATTTTATATCATTACATCAGCTATTAGTAACTGTGAAGAGTCAGTGAGATGGCCTTCACTCGCACGTTTCTATTAATATTATCTACATTTTATGTGCATTTAATTTGTACTTTAATGCGGTAAGTAAAACTGACGCGTCTACAAGTGTCTTTATTTCAAAATACCGCACATATCTATCATGAAGTTAGTGATATTTCTAGCTAATTCACTATGAACGTTGCTTATGTACTATCATTTACCATCGAAGACATATTAAAATACCGAAATTAAAGTACATCTATGTAAATATTTTCTTTTTATTTAATAGTGTTTATTTTAAAATTTTGAACATACACACTGTCTTTCTCTCTCTCTCCCTCTCTCTCTCTCTCGTTCTTTCTCTCTCTCTTTCTCTTTCTTTTCTCTTTTTTGCTCCTACGTCATTTTTACCTATACCTTGCCTTCTATTTACAACAAAGCAGTTGTGTGTTGACCTATTCGTCGGTGTCTATTTTCTAGCATTTTTTAATACACCTCTTGGTTGGTAGTTTGATCTGTCCATTTCATTTCTAGTGCACGTCTCCAATCCCATGTCAGGCTTCTGCGGATTTTTCTTCGTTCCCAGCATGCATGTTTTCGAACCATATAGGGCTATGGTCCATATGCAACAATTTAAAGTTTTTTTCTGGTCGTAATATCAATATATTTTGAGGAGAGTAGTGTTTTTTTCTGCTGAACATAGATTTTGCTTCTCTTATTCTCTCTTTTACGTCTTCCTACTTCTTCCGTCTTCTGTTGTATTGCTTCCTAGGTATTTATATGGATTGGTCTGATTTATTCAGTCTCTTTAATCCTAGCCTGATCCGGTTCTTTGGAGCAAACTAATACTTCCCTTTTTCTCATATTTATTTCCATATTATATTTGTTTTTGAGTACTGGACGAAAATATATGTATGATATTAATAATCCTGCTATTTATGTTTTCGTTTTCCAAATATTAACTTTAAGGAATATAACGAGCAAATAATTGGAGACCCAGAAGCTTTCTTATAACTGAATTGTACTGTATGCATTTACTAATTCATTAAAATTTCTACAAAGGAAAGCAAGATAACGCAAAACAGAGAACAGTAATAACAGGAGGAGGCTTATATCCGTGGAAGAAGAAGAATGCAAGAACGAATAAATAAATTGAATTGTGGTGGTTAACCGCTTATTTAATGGAATAACCAAAGCAAATATTGTGTCAGCTTACGGAATTTCCCCAATAATTTCAAAAATGCAGAATTTTCTCACAAAGAAATGTAATTTAAAATTGAAACTCATGATTATCAGAAGTTTATCGAAATAATATTTTTATTACACACTGCGGTTGGTAGTGTCAAGGTCGCTTGGTGGGAAATCGCAAACAGTCAAAGACAGATAACTTACGTCCTTATCGCTATCACTACGTGTTTGTAACATAGCGTATTACATTGAAAGTTCTATCAGCGACACCACCCGCTTGTTATAACTTGTTGAGTCTTATAGATCATTACTACGCAGCGCACATCTTCTTGCAACGCAGTGCGTACATACATATGAGGATCTGGGAAAAGTTACTTGCACTCTCAACAATAACATCGTATATTTTGCGTATCATTCAAAAAGTCCATTGGTATTCTCAGTATGACATTTTAATTTTATTGCTTCGTGCTGATTTTCAAATGAGAAACAGATTTTATGTTCGGCGTTTAAGCGTTAACATTGTGTATAATTTGCGGGAGCAATGTATGTTCACCAAAAACTGTTGTCATCGTTAAAATTGCTTTAGTGATAGGTATATATAAGGTGATTAAGAAGGTGTGGTCCAAACTTAAGGGTGTGATGTGGGATGCTACACGAAGCAAAAAATGTTAATAAACCCATGTCTATTTCCAACCGTTATCTAGTTATCTAGAGGATTTCTTTGTTTTTATCATTATTCTGTTAAATCAAGTCATAATAGGAAAGACGTCAAACAAATGCTAATTTGTTAGGACAGAAGGTGTTTCAAGCTTGAATTAATTATTGAATTTATTTTGAATTTCCGTTGCATAAACTTTCCTTGAATACACCACACAAGTAAAAATCTAGTGGATTAATATCAGGCGAATGAGCTGACCATGCTGCTCGACCTCCTCTTCCAATCCAGCATTGTAGGAAGTTATGATTTAGCCAATCTCTAACCTGCCGTGAATTGTGCAACGGTGCCCCGTCATGCTGGTACCACATTGACCTTTGCACATCAAGAGGCACATCTTCTAATAGTTCCGGCAAGCTATTATCTAAGAAATCTAAATACACTTTTTTTTTGGTCTCATTTATTAGCAATCAGAATATAATATATACATACATTTATTCAATAAGCTAATTTGATGGCTGTATATATGACATGATATGAGTAATACCCTCATATTAATAATATTTTGTGGAGTGTGCACTGTCTGTTGGCCATAATCGTTGCAATCGTCTTTGGTGAGTATTATCCACTAGGGGTTGGATTTTCGGATTTCAAGCTTTTGCGTGTGGTTGGTGGTGTATTTCGCGATAACCTCTCTGACATATGGTACTTTCAGGTCCTGATGTAAGGTTAGATTAGTCACGTACCAAGAAGCATCTACTGGGGCACCTAAGATTTTGGATTGGAATCTCTGTACAATGTCTACGTTTGAAGAGCTGGAACACCCCCACAGACCAACACCATAAGTCCATATGGGTTTGATAATTGTTTTACATATCAACAGAGCACTTTCTATTGAGAGACGAGATTTTCTACCTAGAAGTCAGTAAAGCTTCTTGAATTTAAGGTCCATCTCCTTCCTTTTTTTGACAATGTGCGCTTTCCATCTGAGAAGTTGATCAAAATGCATTCCTAGATATCTCACTTCTTTGGATTGCGGTACTGCAGCACCATTTACTGTTACCGGTGGGGATAGTTGTCTAAATACATGGCACCATTAAATCGATGTGGTAATACATAAGGTCCGATAACATAATCGCCTACAATACCGGCCCAAACGTTAACACTGAAGCGTTATTGAAAAGCAGCTGTGAATGTAGAATGAGGGTTTTCGAAATCCCAGAGATGCATATTATGCCAGTTGTTGATACCATTCCGTGTGAACTACGATTCATCCGTCTAGAGAATTTCACTTAAAAATTCTGATATTTTTAGAGGAGTTGAAAATACTGTTCAAAAAAACAATCTTCAATGGAAAAACTGGAAGTGCATCACTACTGATGGTGGCAAAAACATGTGCGGAAAAAATAAAGGTGTCGTTGCTCTCGTATCAAAGGCCGTAGAAAATGACGATGGTTCAAAACCATTAATCGTACATTGCATCATTCATCCACAATCTTTGTGCGGAAAATGCTTGGATATGTCAGAAGTTTTAAAGCCACTCATGTCAGCTGTCAATGATATCAGATCACATGCGCTCAATCATCGTCAATTCCGCGAGTTTATTGAAAAGATTGGAAAAAATTACTTACCATTTTATACAGCAGTATGCTGGCTAGGCTGCGGAAAAGTTCTAACGCGATTTTTTGAGCTCCAAACAATTATCGAAATTTTCTTGAATGAAAGGAATCGTCCTCTGACTGAGTTACAAAACCGTGAATGGTTATGGAAATTATCATTTTATACACATTTAACTAAACGTATCTTTATCAGCCCGCAATATCCCATTGTTGGGCAAGGACCTACCCCATAAGGGGGGTTGTTGATCTACTCTCTCATAGTGATCAATCCTCGTGGGAGAGAGGCGCCCCGTTAACGCAACCTTCGGGTCACCCATCCAAGTACTGACCGGAGCCAACGCTGCGTTAACTCTCCTGATCGTACGTGAACGGGCGACGAATGTGCGCAACGCGGGCCCTCACATATGAATGATCTTAATTTAAAATTACAAGGAAAAAACCAGCTTCTGCCTGATTTATACACTCATAATAAGTCCTTTCGACAAAAAATTGTTTTGTTTCAATCTCAATTGAACAAAAATGTTTCACGCATTTGAATACATGCCAAACATTCAGTCAGCAAACTGAAACTCCCTTTCCCGTAGATTTCGCAATTGAAGATTTGGGTGCTTTAAAAATAAATTTTGAGTCTCGTTTTTCAGATTTTGATGCAATTGCAAACGATATAAAGATTTTCAAAATTCTTTTAACAATGATGAACTTCGATTGGAAATGATTCATTTGCAGTATAGCGACACTTTTATAGCAAAATATTAAATGTCATCATTGCTGGAATTTTATAAGAGTCTTCCACTCACACAGTTTGATCAGTTGCATAAATTTGTTCGTGGCTGTTTTTTCCGCTTTCGGCACTGCTTATGTGTGTGAAAAAACATTCTCCAAAATGAAATATACAAAAGTATTTACTGATCCAAATTAACGGATGATCGTTTGAAGTCGCTGCTGATAATTTCCACTAATAAACTTGATCCACAACTGCAAACAATTGTCAATGGAAAGTTACAGCTACACAAATCTGATTAATCATAATTATAATGTTCAATTTCATTATGTAAATTACTTATGTATGTCACTTATTGTAAGTTTTTAGGATAAATCTCATATCATTAATTACAGTTAAAATGTTCAATTTCATTATGTATGTCAGTTATTGTGTTTCTTATTTGGTCGCTAAAGAAAAACATCTGATTATTATTTTGTATGATTTACTTACATTGTACATTTTACAATGTAATAAAAATAAACTATGGCGGGCCGGATTCCGGGCATGTCCGGCCTGCTGCCGCGGGCCGGATTGGTGGTTAGGGTGGAGTGAAAAAGGCTCCTGACTCAATAAATGGTGCTGTTTGATAAAAAAGACACTGCAAAAAATCCCAGCGCAATCCCTCATCGTCTTCAGGTTCCACACAAGTGGTCAAAGAAAGGAATATTCACGTCAAAAGTAAAAAAAATCAATTTCTTTTATTTAATTTTAATGTTTACAATAGCTTATTTTCTGACTCCGACAGTTCTAATTATAAAAAACAAACAGGAAAACATTGTCGTTTCAAAAAAATATCACTAACCTGCAATTTACTTTAATCAGTCTTGAATTTTGGATTTCACATGAGGGCCAAAATAATCATCTTTGGTGTCAAACTTTGGAAGTTCCTTTCGTGACTTGATTCCACTGCGAATGTATCTATCCCTGGCTTCTGCTCCACATGTTACCAATGATGCTTGTGTTGCCAGTCGCACATGCCTCTATTTCAAATTGTGAACCGTTTCTGATCATACTTGCTATGTCTTCGTAACTGAGGTGAATGGTAGCTTGTGGTTCCAAAGAATTGTCCCAGTTAATCATCTCTAAATATTCCTCTGCTTCGAAATTTAAATTTGGAAAATCAAATTGGCCTATTTTCCCCTTCCAGTCAGTTTTTATTGCTTTCGGTATTCTTCTGAGGCCAAGTTCTCGCATATGTGATCGTTCATCTAACAGCATTGCCAACAGAATGTTTTCAGAGTGAGCAAAATAAGAATTCCTCTAAATAACTTTGTGAACGATTGACTTAAAATCTTCTGGCAAGAATGGGCTTTTTTTTATCATTCCGTGCAGGTGACGTGCTCCATAAGTAGCTCTTGGGATTTTCTTTATTTCAAACCAGGATGGCACGTAAACTTTCATGACATATTTTACTAGGAGCTTAAAGTGTTCTGTTAGTTCGGCAGTCGACACATATAGGCCCAGAATTCTGTTGGCTGTAGCGAGCCATCTTGAAGGAGACAACGTTCCGGGACTTCTGTTTGCTAAATCTGGAAGGCACTCCCCCAAGGATACTGCCCTAGAAATATCGAAAAGGTATTTTTGATCTGCACTGAGGCCGTTTTTATCAATTTCAAGCAGAGCAACTGGAATAGAAACAAAACTTGTCGCAGCAAGCGTTTGGCACGTTTGCAGAGATTTTCCTATTGTTCCGGAAAACTGATGTGGCCCAGATGTCTTTCCGTCAATCTTCTGGAAAAGATGGGGTAGAAGTAGTTCATTAGTATGCAATAAGCATACAAACCAGTGCAATTTATGGCCAACAAAGATTTCAAGCCGTCTAACTGCGCCATATTTATTCCCAACGTTGACATTCTTTCCATCACACCCAACGCCAACCATTTCCGAAAGTGTAATCCCTTTCTATGTAACGATATTGATGATGCTTCGTATAATATCCGCACTAGACCCAGAATCCGGAGTCACATGTCCTATATAAACAGAACCAGGATCTGACAACAAAACAATATGCTCTTCCACAGCTATAGTCCTATATAAAGAACTTCCCTTCTTTTCTTGCACTGTTACGGGCCAATCGAGCTTTTCCAACGACCCGTAACCAGATAGATGGAAAAGGCCTACAGCTTAGCTCAGAGGAGTAGGGGGAGTTCGTGAAAATTGCTTATAGGAGAAAATCTTTAGTTGTGTACAGGGCGAGTCAAAATAAGTGGGCGCCACCTTCCAAATCCAGCTGATTGTAGGTCCTCGTGGAAGGCCGAGAAGCCAACAGCTTACGGGAATGGAAATAACCTTTCTTGTGCCTCCTCCTATATATATTTAAAGCTTGCTTAATACTTACACAAACAAGTACAAAAGACACAATAAGAGGCAGTAAACTCTTAACACACATATAACTAAGCGGTTAAACATGACAATACAATAAAATGATAAGTGATAACGCTATAAGTTTGGATTACATATTTTTAATGTTCTTGAACGTTCAGAAAAAAAAAACTCGCCGCCACCGGTGCAACGCGATTTACGTTCTTTCATACAGCACGTACACCAGGGACGCTGAAGTTCACAAGAATAAAACGGAATATAATTCGGTAGTTTTATAATCAACCACTAACACTAACGACTGAAGGTCGCTGTTTCCAGTTACATGAAAGCAAAATTTGAAATTTGCAAGATTACGCGAAACAAAAACGGTTTCTTTTACACATCACAAAAACTAGATCTTTTACCTTAAACGGAAATAGGAGAGGCCGGCACAATACTGGTTCACAAGATGATGATAAAAATCCCTGAAGCCCTGAAGCCTGAGTTGAAGGAAGTCAACATCCAGGGGCCCGGAATTTTGATGCGTTCAGCGCACCAATGGTAACCGCAGCGCGACGGAAGCTGGTTTCGAAATTAATCCACCAAACGGCGATCGGCCAATTCACACGGAATTGCCTTTACCGGGGTTGAATCCAGTGTTTCCTTTTAAATCCGGCAGTAGCGGGTGGTCTGTTTAGTACCCCTTGGTAAAACAGCGAGACGGAACACACATAACGGATACCGCTCAAAAAAAAACCCCCAAACGCCGCCACTTGCAGCACTAGATATATATACGGCCCCCGATTGATGGAATTTTCGGAGAACGGGAGTCATCAGAGATCGAAAATTGACTGAAGCAAAAAAGCAACAGGAATCTGCACTTCCCTCGCAAAAAAATTGCACCATATTTCGACATGTTATGTAAAAGTTCTAGAATAAGGGACACGTGCGACTTTCGAGAAAACCTTCGGGAGGCGATATGCTGACGCGGCTACAGGGGAATTCCGAGAAGTGTTTAAGGTTGCGCGCGAGAAAAACAACCTTCGGTAATTTTCAGCCCACAAAAGGGAACTGTCAACATAACTCAAACCCAGAAAGACAAAACAAAATAGCGAAACGGCAACCCAAAATAAGACTGCATTTAAAATAACGTTATTAATTCTTACGAAGCGGCAAACAAAGTACGGAATTAATTCATATAAAGCGGCAAATTTGAAACGAGCATAACAGCACTATAGTTTTGTCCTTTCTTCCATCGAAGTAGATGGCGTACAAAGACTGTGTTACTTGTGTAGAATTAAGCTGTGATCGTACCTGTCGACGTTCTCTCCTGAGCTTACTCCTGTCAATGAATTTAGATGGAATATCTTTGGATACAATCCCTATATCACGAAGCACAGATGATACAATGATAGCAGCTGACCTATCCAATACTCCCGTTCTATCACAACCAACGGCTAGATTTGGCAGTGATATTCTCATTTGGCCTGTCTTGGAGGTTGAGGGAGTTTCATCGTCAGTTGTTTTGGCTTCATGACTAACGTAATCGTCATCATCTTCAGAGATATCTTCCAATTCTGAATCAGATACTAAAACGGCATTTGCTTCTAAATCTGTAATATTTTTAGATGAAGAAGCATTATCTTTCAATTCCTTTGCTTTATCTTCCTACATTTCCCTTCTACATTGCCTTTCTCTTACACGCATCTAGTAGATTTTTCGAGTACAAATTTGCTATTTATGTACGAAATGCCATTTCTAGCACTGACATTTGACAATAAATATTAATATTAATATTAATTATTAATATTAAATATTAAATAATATTAATTTACAAATTAATTAATTATTCAATTAATTAATTATTATTTTTTTGATAAAAAGGCATTTAAAATTTTTAAAAAAGGCAATACAAATATTCACTTGAGGTGTGGAGCCTCAAGATGGCAACATTTTGAGCTGAAATTTGGAGAGAATTTGTTCCAGCCAGTTTCACACCAAATATTGACTCAGGCAATATAAATTTCGAGAAAAAGCTTTTTCACCCCCTATTGGTGGTGCTCGCGGGCCGATGTTAGCCTGCGGGCCGCAGTTTGGAAACCCCTGCTTTAGAGGATCGAAGAACAGTTAACGCTGAACGGTATACAGTCATTTTGCCAGAAGTCATCGGCGAAATCAGGAAAAACAACCAAAAACGTCGTATCATTCTTCATCATGATAATGCCAGCTCTCACACAGTACGTCAAACAATTGATTATTTGAAGGAGAAAAACATGGAATTAATGCCCGTATTCACCTAATTTATTGACTAACGACTTCTTTGTGGACAACGATTTTCATCACCTCAAGAAGCTGCCTTCAAAAACCATGTTTGATTGTGGAATAAATGTTTCGAAAATTGGTTTGAACGCATGCAAAAGTGTATAAATCTTAAGGCGAACATTTCGAAAAGCAATAAAACAGTTTGTTCCAAAAAAGAACTTATCTTTCCTAGTTTTTGTAAAAACTTAAAAGGCGGCCCTCGTATTTTCTGGGGGAATGACATATTTAATGCAGTCGTGAAATAATGTATTCAAATTCGAACCCAGTTGGTTATATTTAAATTATTGTTTCTCCTTCTTTTTATAAATTATGATATTATTATATGTGGTATACTGATAATTTATATCACCACTGTGAAACTTTGATACCAAAGTTTATTAGGGTCAAATGCATAATCGCATAACGGTCTAGGCTACATATTCAACAACCCCATTCAAGCGTAGTTTACTAACCACCTGGTGTTGCAGCAGCGGTGTCTTGCGGTATGCATTGCAGACATGCTAACATTGTGCAATACCCAACCCGATCCTACCCTATCCATTAAATCCCTCCCCACTTACTGGCATGGGGTGGGCCTGGCGTAATCCAGGATTGAGCCTCGAGTCGGCTCCATGTCAGATGATGATGATGATGATGAATTTTTAATTGTCTATTACTTAAATAAGATTTTACAAAACTGTGTTTTCGTTATCTGTTTAAATTATTATAATATCTACACACAAAGACCTTATATATTTACTTGTTCGCATATGATACATGTGTGCGTTTTCATTGCGTTTGTTAGTTCTAGTTGCATCGGAATTAAACAGATAAAGACGTGGGTTAGATAAACTTGCGGTTGGCGAACATTTTCTGGCTTTAATTACATAATTGTGGCGGTTAATTTGCTTTTTGGGTCAGCTAAAAGTGTCAAGTGCATGTTTTCAATTACAGTTAATCTTTTCTAATTATTTCAGTGTTGTTATGAAAGTGCACGTTCGGCGTAATATTTGTTTGGTCGTTAAGACACATAGTTTTGGAAGCTCGCCAGTTGGAGTCGATAAATCCTTTTAAAAGATTTATTGTTTCCTTTGTTCTTATGTGGGTTAGTAAAAACACCAGAAATGGCTTTAATAACGCACTCTCGTAATCGTTTTCTAAAATATGATATCGGTGACCTCTATATAAATGACTCTCTCAAATCATTTTCCAACTAGGAAACGAATACGTTCAAATGGGTTATTTATCGCTTTGTTTTTGCGTTATCTAACTCAAAACTGGCGCTTAGTTTTGGCCGGATTAACTGATAATAAATAGGACTATTAACAGAAACAGTTATTCGAAGGCTAGCGCACAAATATTGTTACGCAGAGCTGGTTTCTTTCGATCTATAAGCAATTTTGAGGAAACCAGTTTTGTATATGAACAAGTAAATCTAAGCAACCCTGGTGCTAAGTGAAGGTGATTCATAATAGAGGAATGTCCGGACCATAGATTTTTGCAACGTGTAGACAGTCCAAACCGAGCCAAAATCGAGCAGTTAGCGGTTATAATTAATTCAAATTAATTCCCGTCTGGCGGATTTTTTTCTTAAGCGTACTCCATCGATTCTTTAGAAGAAACACGAAAAAAATTACTTTTAGACACACACAAGTTTGTATTTTTATGGAAAGAAATAAGAAATCAGGTTATAGCTATGGGTTAGTGACTTTTGTGACGCTGCACACGCAAACTAGTCGAAACTGCAAAGTATGTCCGTCTTTATCTTCCAGTAGCTACCTTACATTTCAAGAAAACGAACGGTACTTACTGTAATGAACGGCTCGTAAATTGCCTTGGGTCCTTTATATTTAAAATGTTGTAGCACTAAAACTAAATTAAGCAAAAGAAATAGCAAGACCCAAATCAGGTATAAAACAAGTACACTGACCTACGGACACAACTTGTTGATATATCTACGTAAGTTGCACACACCCAACAGTTTTGGCCCTTTTCCCCAAAGGACTTGACAATAGAAGCAACCCTAAAAAGTATAAGTGTGTTTAACTGTAACGAAAAGGCACAGGGATTTCTGTCATGATAACAATCGGCCGTACTGTATTTTAAAACGTAATTTAGAAATTGCTATTTTAAAGGTTACGTTTTTTCTACCTGCGTGTGTTAGCAAAATCGATACTTTTTCTGGGATATGTTTTTAGCTAATGGTAAATGTTTGGGTACTTAAACAAAGCGATTCCACCTTCCGTCAGTAAAAGAGAAAACGGAACAAAAAACTTCGCCTGGATCTGAAGAAAGAATAAACAGGCAACTTTATTATTTCTGAGTTTACACAGCTAGACCATATAAGCAATCAGCAAACTTAATCCGAATATGAATATGGGCACAGTGAATTCGTATGACCTCGGACATAACCGAAAGTCAAATCATCTGCTTTTTAAAAAGTATGCTATATTTTTTTATTCAATATTCTAACTATACGTAAAAATAGCTTTACAATGATGCTTAAGTTACATATTATTACTGTAATAAGTACATTGCAGGTAAAATTTTCAAAATTTTCTAGACAGCCTTGAACGCAAGCTTTCATAAAAATGTATACAGCGTATTTCAGAAGAACGTTCCGAAGCTTTAAGGGCATATAGAACTCATCAAAATAAGTCAAAAATATTATACAAACATAGATCAAAATATGTACCCCTACAGAGTTACGAGTTACCAATGTTTTCAAAAAAATTTCATTTTCCTTGAGTATCTCTGGAGCGAATATAGCTATTATTACCAAATTTCGTATATAAGATCTAAATTTGTGCAGAATTTGAAAAGCGCAAATCCTCTAGTAGAAGCTTTTCTAAAGGCTGGGTGAAATTTTCACCTCTAAGCTATTTTCTGTGTAATCCAATTTTAATTTAATTAAAAAATTTGTTACAAACATTTTTTGTCTGTTCCATTTTTTTCATGGAATCACTCTTTTCCAAGTAATACATACAAATCGTTCTATATCCCTTAAAATTTGCAAACGTTATTCTGAAACACTCTGTATAGAACAGATCAATGGGTTTGCCGTCACAAATACAATAACAAAGTAATAATACAATTTCTCCATTCTTTTACATTTTTGTACATACTGTCCTCATAATGTCTAAGGCAGTGGTTCCCAAAGTGTTAGTGGCGACCCCTGGGAGGTCACGATGTAGGGATAGCTTTTCAAATCTCAGCTCTATAAGCGATTTCTTCCTTTTGTTTTGATAGCAATCATAGACAAGCAACTTCATTCGCACAAATATGATATGGCAAATGGCACCAAACACATTATAGCCTTGTCCGCAAGCTCGGGGTATACTTGCATTCTTTTGGTATAAAATAGTTTCGACATTCCATCATATGATATTTCAATATAAGTTATTCTTTCATGTTTGTCGAAATTTCAGCTTATCCAACAGAATTGTCTAAAACCGGATGCAGTATCCTTCTATGATTATCATAACTGTTTTGAATTTCTTTAGGGAAATAGTCAAGGAACTTTGTTTTAAATTGTGCAAACTATTTAGATATCCGCAAACATGTGCTCAAAATTTATCATATTATCATGCTTAACTAAGTCTTCTATGAGTTCTTGAACGCACTGGAAACTTCTTTTTCCCAACTGAAGTGGACGGGAAATTAAGTTTCTTTACAAATCAGTTAATTTTGTCCGTGGTTGTTATTATGTTAATATCGCGGCTTTGCAAAGTGCTATTCAGAATGTTTAAGTGCTCGAAAATGCCAGGAAAGAATTAACTTACATATCTGCAAACACGTGCTCAGTATTTTCATATTATCATCCTTAACTAAGTCTTCCATGAGTTCTTGAACGCACTGGAATGAATCAAACTTCTTTTTTCCAACTGAAGTCGACCAGAAATCAAGTTCCTTTATAAGTCCGTTAATTTTTTCCGTGTTGTTATTATGTTAATATCACGGCCTTGCAAACTACTATTCAGGGGTTTAAGTGCTCCAAAATATCAGCAAAGAAAGCCAGCCTAAGAAACCAAACAGAACTTTTTAAAATTTATTTTAAACAGCATATTTACAAGCTACTCTTAATAATATATTGAGTATTAAGTAAATGTTATGGTGGTATTGTGGCATGAGAGGAGTTTTAGCCAGCGCTAATCTCCCGGGGCTATATCAGTTTTGATTGGGTTGCTGTTTTAAATCAGTTGGCCAGAATGCTTCAGTCTCCTTGTACTAGCTAGTTGGTTGGATAGCCGTTCGATGAGGTTTTTGGGTAGTATTGGCAGGTTGTTGATATATGCGGTTGTTAGTCTCTTGATTTTGTTGGCTATGTAAAGAATTTTCAGATCGTTATGGATGGTTTCGTTTGAAACGTACCAAGCGGCGTTTGCTAGCATTCGGACAGTCTTGGATTAGAATCTCTATAGCACTTTAGTATATGACGCCTTGGCGCATCCCAAGAACTGGATCCCATAGGTCCACTGATTCGTTTGATTAGGAGTCTTTCGAGCACATTGGATAGCAGGGAGAGGAGGCTTATTGGTCTGTAGGATTGTGGTTGGGTGGGTGGTTTTCCAGGTTTTGCAACCATTATAATTTGAGCGTATTTCCATACAGTAGGGAAGAAGCAAAGACGTAGTATGCTGTTGTATATTGAAGTGATTAAGATTATTGCTTTCTTTGGAAGATTTCTTAATACTTCACCTACTATTAGGTCATATCCGGGGGCTTTTCGGGTATTCGTTGGTTTAATTTGCTGAAGGCCTTCTGATGGCGAGAAAGGTTTGATTGGCAGCGACAGCTGCCACCAGGCATCAAAGAAGGATTCAATTTCACTCTCATCACTATTTTGCAGCTGAGGTGTGTTGAAGATGTTGTCAAGGTGTTCGGCAAATGTTCGGCTTTTTCTGTGTCCGATCTGGCCAAGGTATCGTCGGGTTTTCTTTGTTGCCTTCCCCAAACAGAATTGAAAAATATTTTCTCATATTACGGTTTTCCATCTTGCAGGTACATCAACAGTTCCGCTTTTAATTGGAAAACTCTCTTAAAGACGTTACCCTCGAAAGCCATCGTACTTCATTGTGATAAAGACAATTTGCATATAAAGAACCCATCTCTTCAACAATTTTTCGAAAAATACGAGCCTGCGATACTTTAATACTTAAATGACATTTTTCAAAACACAATCCATTTCAGAAGATTTTGATGTAAGAACTTTTAGATGAAAAAATCAGTGTAACCATATGGGATTTGGCATTCATTATCTCTTTTAATCTGACAATAAGACCAGATCGATGTCCGGTATAGCTTTAGCGCCATCGGTGCATATAGCAACGCATTTTGCCGAGTCAATCTCGGACTTATTAGTACTTTGCATTAAAGTGTCGAATACATATTTCCCGGTGGTATTGACCTCTAATGGAGTAAATATCTTCTGTAACACCATGTCCAGTATTTATCTTGCAGATGCTATAAATTGGGCACAATGAGAAATATCCGTGGATTCGTCCATCTGTAACGAGAACTTCTTAATATTTTCAACAACTTGTGTTCGAATGTCTTCTGCCATGTCACGTATTCTTCTTTGGATAGCATTATCAGCTTACCAACCTCTTTTCATCAACCATTATTTGCATCATCAACAGCTGCTGGTAAAATCAGATCTTCAACAATTATACGTGGTTTTTGTAAAGCGAAATGCAACCGAATAACATGATAGTTGTAGTACTTTTTCATAAGTAGTGGTTGTTGATGTAAAAGTGGCTTGCTCCTCGTGGAGGGAGTTTAGCTTTCTTTCAAATAATTCCACAGGCTTTTTTTCTCTGGATGATTGGTATTTAAATGTCGACATAGCTTTAATGGTTTCATACTTTCCTTTGACATAAAATCCCTTTTCTTTGTATTCTTGTCACTGCCAGGCGCGGAAGTTCCTAATGACCGTTTAAAAAATTATAATCTTTAACAAAACGACTATAGCTCGTACTTAACGTTAAATATTTGTCATAGATTTATTGCACTCAACGCACAGTCAGCAGTACACCACTTAGAAAAATAATTCATTTTGCCTAACTCTCCTGTCTTTAGTGGTGTCATAGAGAACTTGAATCTACAATTGGCCGATTTTCGCCGAAATTTTTAGCTTCAAAATTAAGGCTTCTTCGATTTTTCAAACATTCCCACTTTAACTGTCGTTTGTTCAAAAACCGTTTATACAGCTAACTTATTACCTACTTACACCTCTTTAGTTTCAGAACTATAATTATCACAATTTTTTTAAATACATACCTTGTCAATGAAATCAATGAGAAGGAGTTTAGGAATAACACAAATGCCCATTCAACTATTCCGAGAAGGCCGTATTTGTACCTTTTCTCAGAGTTATTTATTGCTAATTAAAAGAGGATATTATATACCTACACGGCAGCAGAAGAGAATACGCAAAACTTTGAAATTTGCGGTTGTGTTCTAACCACTTAGACATGGTGAAACTGCGACTTCTCGGAATGGTTGACAAACGTCTTTTAAACAATATGGATTACTGACGTCATTCTACCCTCTACAAAGGTCAATTTAAGTCTTCGATTTGAATTGTAGGTGTTTAATTACAATAAACAACGAAAATATATGGCAAACATACGAAATTAAATTAATGGAAATTTATAGGTAGATAGTAAATAATTGCAAGATTGAACTTATTTTTCCAGTCAATTGATTGTTAAAAATACCTGTTGGGATTATAAAATGCGGGCGCAAAATGTCCTCCCCCCCTACTAACTTTTGAACAACTTGGTATTTCTTCACAAAATTTTGTGCGCTTTAATGGGAGGCTAAATACTACTACGGATAGGCGCCATTTTGAAATAATTTTTTTAAATGGCAATAGGGGAGTGACACCTCATTTGAAAGGTCTCTTTGAGTAGAGTATAATCCTAAATTTTGCGAAAATTTTATAGGTTCAAAAACAAATGACAGAGTTCCAAATTATCTGTTTCTGATATTAAGCAAAACGCTAAAAACAATGTAGGAGACGAAACAACAGAAGTAAAACAATTGAAATAATTAGCCTTCCTGTTCTGTCATTTTAATTCAGTTATTGTGTTTGCTCACGTTTGAACATTGAGTGTTAAAACCGGTGATATTAACAATAATTATGGCTAATGTTCGAACTTTGCAGGAAAAATAGAGTTTTTATTTTTGCTGAATCCAATCGAAACTTTCACGAAGGCGGAAGAATATTTAACGAACGTTTTCCCGACCGTCCTATTTCGAGGACGTATTTAAGAGAACTTGTGCAAAAATGTATTAACAGTGGAAGTGTGCAAAACAGGAAAAACCCTGGACGACTCGCAATTTTAGAAGACAAACAAATTCAGATAGTCGGTGAAATGTTAGTACATTCTCAGAACAGAAAGACTAATTATTTCAATTGTTTTACTTCTGTTGTTTCGCCTCCTACATTTTTTTATAGTTTTGCTTAATATCAGAAACAGATAATTTGGAAGTCTGTCATTTGTTTTTGAATCTATGAAATTTTCCCAATATAGAATTATACTCTACTCAAATAGACCTTTCAAATGACGTGTCACTCGACCCCCATTGTCATTTAAAAAAATATTCCAAAATGGCGCCTAGCCGCCATTTTGAAAGTTATAAAATTTAAATATGGGCTAACAAGCAGTATTTAGCCTCTCATTAAAGCACACAAAATTTTGTGAAGAAATATCAAATCGTTCTAGGGGTGGAGGACATTTTACGACCGCACTGTATATATTTAGTAACAACTCGGTCGCTAAGTATAATTAGTTCCTAAAAAAGCTCCGTTAATTTTCTTGGAAACACAATGATATCAGGAAGTGTTTAAATACTTTATTCCAGTTTAATAATTTGTATAAATTTCTTATCTCTATTAGTTGATAGTCTACCATTATCTGAACCTGACTTATAATTGCTGTTAATGACATTACTTTGATTGGGTGATTTGTCTATGGAATAACGATTATAATTTTTCTATAGAAGACTTATTTATTCCTCTAGTGGTTTCTTTGGAATACCATCGCTGTGCTAATGTTTGGTCAAATTGTTATGTATGTCTAAGTAGATAAGCACGCGTCGTATATTATAACGCAAAGGAAATTAAAGTAGATTCATAGGTAAGGAATGTGCATTCTGATAAAAACGCAAAGTGTCCGGAATTTCGTATTGATCCTGGAGAATTGCGTGATTCAAGACAGTACTGAAAAAATCGTTACATTCCTCGTCACACGAATCAGACTAATCAATAAATTCTTTCGTTTTGTTTGCAGAACAGACCTTACAAATTATAACACTTTTGTCCCACATTAGTGGCATGCGCCCTTAATTTGATTTAATCACTATATTGTTTATGTACTGCATTTTTTTAGAAATCGAGGCGAACTGAGCAGTCAACTGTAAATTGATCGCACAGCAACCATTTTTCTGAACGTAATTTTGTGTTGGAACTGCATTTGGAAGAGCTGCATACTGTAGGTATATACTTTTAGCAAATTTAAGTTAAAAGTAGATCTGTACTGTTTGTAGATATATAGTGAAACTCGGATATAACGACATTAAAGGGACAAGTTTGTCGTTATAACCGCGTTGTCGCTATAACGGAACATGTAGCATTATGTATCTAATTCTTGTTCATTGTTAAAAACATCTGGAATTCAATTCAAAACTTAAACATAATCCTTTCTCCAAGAAATCGTGGAATGGAATAAAGAGCATTATCGAGCTGTGATTTTTTACAATTTCACGCGTGGCTTAAGCTGTAAAGAATCTTTTGAGGAAATCAATTAGGTGTTTGGTGCCAAGTCGTGTTCCTTAGCTACCGTAAAGCGGTGATACAATGAATTTCAACGTGGTCGACTTTCCTTAAATGACAACTTTCGAGCTCCTAAGCCAAAAACGGTAGTTACTGAAAAGAACATTGGTCTTGTACAATGTTACTGCCAGCAGTATTCAAGCAATTTTAAAGATAGTATGAAAGCAATTGACACCATTGTACACAAAAATTTTATGATACGTAAGCTTTATGCCCGTTGGATTTCCCACAATTTCACTCCAGTTCAAAAAGAAAACCGTGTGGCGCGGTGCAGATCTACACTGGATCGCTTTGCCAATGGATCTTCTCATTCAGTGTACAACATCTTACAGGCGATACTGCTATGATCCCGAAAGAAAACAACCGTCGGTAGTTTGGGTCTTTGAGAACGAATCGGCTCCAACAAAAGTTGTTCGGGAAAAAATCGAAACAAAAAGATGGTCGCTACATTTTTTGGAACTACTGGACATGTTTCCACTGTAGCACTGGAGAATTGTCGTACTGTTAATGCTGAATGGTACACTACAGTTTGTTTGCCTCAAGTTTTCCAAAATGTTTGCGAAAAACGTCCAAGAGGAAGGATCATCTTGCATCAAGATCACTGCTGCTCGAACGACTGAGTATTTGAATGCCCAAAACATTGAAATAATGGGTCATACTCCGTATAGTCCCGGCCTAGCACCTAACGAATTCGGTTTATTTCCGCGTGTAAAGAATAAGTTATGGGGTTTACGTTTTACATAGGCCGAAGAAGCGGTTGACGCATTGTTGACTTTCACTCAGGAAATGCTTCTGTGGTGGTACATATATATATATACATATATATAAAATATATATTGAAAATGTTTTATTCCTTGAATATAAAAACACTATTTTGGATGTACTGACTTTCACTCACGAAATGCTTTTGTGGTGGTACATATATATTGTGATGCTTTTTTGATTCGTTAGCTCGATTAATTTCAATTTATAAAGGATACTCATTCATTTGTATGACGTTTTGGAATTCGGTTTCATAGTGGTCAGTAATTTAGGGCAGGCCTAGACGCAGATAACTTCTTGCTTGGTCTGAAACACTGTCAAGTTCATATTTTGAAAAAAACAAGGAATTATTATTAAAAATTCTAATTTAAAAGTTTCTTTATTTAAAGAGTATAGTATAGAAATATACTATAACGTGCCTTGAGCTTAGATATAAGCTTAGCTCTGTTTTTTTTTAATTCACCTGGAAGTATGCTACATTTATCGGAACAGTTAGTGAAAATGTGTTTTAGACAGCCGTAGAGTGCGGAATGCATATTAGAGGCTGGTTTCGGAAATGTACAGTGCATTTATAAAATCAGAACTTGAATGGACAGTGACGCCGTTGAAATATGAACATTTTTATATAATAAATTTAACTGTCAAAATTTGAATTTTAATATTGTAATTAGATCCAAGTGCCCTTATCGTATTTTTGTGTATTTTTGGCATCGTTGTCATATAGATTTTGTCGGTTGCTAAGAGAGTTGTTTATAAAACAATTTTACTTTACTTAGAGCATTATAGGCATTTTAAGTTAAAGAACGGCAGGCGATGGACGTGTTTTTAGATTCCACCTGAAGTCAGCTGCGTACTGGGAAATAGTTTTATTTTCTCATATAATAGTAAGGTGTGATAGAACCGACTTCTGAGACCGAGTACTCATGTTCAACAGTTAGACCGTGTATTCTTTTTTTTTTAAATATTGGCGACAAGTTTCTAAAGATTGTCCCTGGCGCCCAACTTACCATAATTTATAAAAATTAATACATTAATAAAAATATGATTGCAGAATGCAAGATAATTCAATTACTTATATATTACTATTTAATAATTAAATTAAATTTATTTAATTTGATTTGTCTTTCTTATTAATAATAATAATTTATAACAATATATATATATATATATATATATATATATATTTTGAAAATGTTTTTAGGATATTAGGTAACGTAACAACCACAGAAAATAATACAATGTTTGTTTATTAACCTCTGTCGCATTTGCGCCAGCGCTCGTGTTTTCATTGTATTATTTTCTGTTGTTGCTATGTTACTTAATAACTTGAACACTTTTTTGAAATGTTTATTTAACGTTCCCCAAACGCTTGGGAAACTTTAAAATGCCATTTCTTAAAAATAAATCGACAGAATTGCACAAAATTTTCAGAACCTTTCAAATGAACTATCACTCGACACCTTCGTCATTTAAAATTTTAGAGTTGTTGGTGGTGGGGGCTAGGGGGATGGAGTAGGATAGATAACGTACATGGTAAAAGATGTACCCCTTCAAACTGTTCTTGACCTCTCTCGCCGATTTTTACAAATTTTATCATTTACAAAGATATTCAAGTTGGAGCGTGTATTCTGTGTATTCTGAGGGTAATTTTCCTGATACATTTTTCTGAGGCTGTGTGCTTCAAGGAATATATCTTCTAGGGTCAAGTTCGTTTTGCACGTGTCAAAAAAGATTTTAAAATTGGGAATTTAAAAAGCTATTACTCATCAGTCGTTGAACTTAAGATTTATGCTGGTCTGCAAAGACAAGTGGTTTTGTGGGACACAATAAGGCTTCAACTTGAAAAGCGAAAAACCTGCAGCTTTGCCATCCCTGACTCAGTTTCGCCCCTTTCAGCCCCTTGACCGTGATGAATAATTTCTGGCTTGCCATTTGCAAAAGCTGCTAGTTGTAGCCTCGTCTTGTGTTACGTTACGTGTGAATCATCGCTATTGAAATTCTGCATAGTAGAACAACAAAAGGATGTACATGGTTCTATGAAACAGTTAAAAAATGAGTTATTGATCTGTTGTTAGGCACAAGACACACGCTTTAATTGGATTGTGGTTAAAAAAATGTTCGATTAATTTGACATCGTTTTGATTTGATTCGATTCTAATTTGCTTTTAATAATACCTTTCAGGCATTGACACCAGCGGTAAGCAGCCAAGCGAACAACAATCCTATTAATTTGTAAAATAATATACGATTTAAGGAAACGAATTATGACTTCCGTGACATGCGTACGCTGCACGATAATTATCATAGAGGGAACGCGAAAGTCATCAAAATACATTTATTTCTAACAAAAACGATATTAATCAGTTACAGAACGGGACCCTACGAAATCAAAAAGTAAAATACCGTTTGGAAATGGCAGTTTTACACAATATTTGGTCATTAAATTTTTAATTAATCTTGAATGTACTTTTCTACTGATTTTTTATAATTTTGTACATTATCACAAACATATTTGTTTGTTATTTGATGTAATCAAACTAAAATGAAATGGGTCCAAAATGTCTATTATTTTAATAATAATAATAATAATAGTCAAATTTATTTATTTTTTGGGAAGTTCAATTTCACCACTTTTAGCTAATATATTTATGGACCATTTAGGAGATCAAATTTTTGATACAAATCAATCTTCCATAATTATATTTTAGTTCCGTTACGTTGATGATATTTTAGTATGTTTTAATAGTTTAATAGTTATTGGTGATTTCATACCGTGTATTAATATT